>JAZHYW010064498.1:0-23722 GCA_037355805.1 Ixodes ricinus
GCTTAAAAACCGGTCTTGTCTCTCTCAGTCCTACTCAGTTGCAAGTGTGTGAAGGGCGCTTTAGCGCTACATTGTGCAGCATATGAACTTTGCGCAAAACGTCCCGTGTCCGACAGCGGGAGCAGCTCCAGTGGCAGCAGCTCCAGCGGGAGCAGTTCCTCCGGGTCGTCGCGCTCCTCATCTTCGTCGTCCTCTTCCTCTTCGAGGTCGACCTCCGTTTCTCCCCGCAGAGGGCGCAACCGTCCTTCCAGGTGAGACCCCGGTTGCCCCAGTACCCCCTTTTGTTTTAATGGGGCACTTACACCCCAAAGGTCATATTTCTTTTGCTGTCTAAAACAATGTTTTGGAAAACAAACAATATCTTAGACCTGCGTCACTTGTTGGCCAGGTCGGAGAGTGCCCAGCGCGCCCGTCGCAAGCGCAGCCCGTCTCCGCCTCGCCCCTGCAAGATCCACGTGGGGAGGCTGACCCGGAACGTGACGAGAGATCACCTGCTCGAGATATTCGGCTGCTACGGGACCGTCAAGGTGGGTTCTGGGCCTTCGCCTCTCTCGACCCCGCCGGACCTGCGGCTGGAACGTCCGTGCGCGGATGCTTTGGTCTCGTTGACTTGGGGGAGTTGGCGATTCGTTGCCAGCAACGGTGCGAAGGGATGAGAATGGAGAAGGAGGAGACACGCGGAGAGACAAATGAGGCGTGGATGAACCAAGCAGTCGCAGAAAGCCGAAACTCCCCGAGAATGCGACGCTGGCAATCGTGACAGCGTGCGCAAGTGTGAGTTCACGATGTTGCCGGGATGTAAATATACGAAAGAAAGACGGAGCTTCTCCATGGGCCGACGTCCACCCGTGTCTAATGTTCGGCAAGCCGAAATTTGTGATTGTGGACGCAGCATCTATTTCTATCTGTAGCATCTATTTCGGCGAAAAAGCTTGTCTGTTATAAATGTTTATTTTCTTGGTGACAAGTTCTTTCACTTAAAAAGAAGACACCACTGTAAATTTGCAATTTTTTTTAGAAAAGGATGACTTGTTTTATTTTTGTCTATTGTGGTTCAACAACTAATAGTGCACACTCCTTCAAGCTTTTATTGCAATATCTGAAATATTTACGGAGAAATAAAACATTTTCGATAAGCCAACGATGCAAAATCATATGTTTAGGAGATGTAAATAAAACTTGTATGTTTTCGATTTTCTAACAGCTGTAGCTCCGCACCTGTACGCCCTAGAATGATGATCATACTCTCGTTGGAAAGAGCATTTCTTCCCAGTTTCAGTACATTAAACATATTTGTTCGAGAGTAAACGCTCTTCCGGCAAGAACACCACAGAAGTCCAGCTTTCCCATGGAAGAGGCTATGCACATGGCCAATAACCGAAAAGCCTGCCCTGATTGAACAGAAAACTAACTGAAACCAATATTCGTTTAGAGAAAGTCGCGTGTTTGTCTGCTTTGTATTTCGACGGTGCTTGCCCCGCCCAAAATACTGACTCTTGTTCATGTGTCATAATCATATCTGATTCCTCATTCGTTTCCTAATCAATGGCCACATGTCGACAACAAAATGAGATTCGAAGGAAGCATTTTGAGCTCGGACTCACTCAGCGAGGGCATGCAGGAGATTGGGTGTAAGCAGAAGGCATCATCTACGCTCTTGGTGCCTTTTAGTTGCCACCACCACCAGTGAAATCAAATGTAGCGTGGAAGCTTCAAATTTGGTTTTTCTCAGTTTTACTTTTTTGCAACTCTCGTTTTAGGAGATCTGTCATTTCAATGAATTGCAGAATTCATCCTTCGCTGTGGATGCTTTTGAACTGAAATTTACATGAGGAATGCTGCTAATATTTATTTTTCTATTTAAATAAAGCTCTTGTTGCCAAAAAGTAGGTTTTTTTATGAGGAGAAAATGCACCATTATGTGGAATGCTTTTCGAATTGTCATTTTTGCAAAGGAAAAGCGCTGATTTCAGGGTAAAAAATAGATAGCCGCTCCCCCATATGTTCTAGTTGCGGCCGAAGCGTAGAAATGCTCAGTATGTTGCAGCAATTTTATGGGATAGATTTTCTTGGCAAGTAAGCCGACTTATATAAATAGCCGTATACTTCCCTCTGTATCTTGTCGTAAAATTGTCCTACGGAGACGAAACGTCGCACAGTGAGTGCATTTACGCGACAAGATGAGTAGATCTTTTATATTTTATCAATATCGAGCGACTGGCTTGAATGTCGACAGTTGAAACTGCTCATCACCCCTTAAAGGGCAACCCCGCTCGATTTCGGAAATTTTGAGATAGTGGGTAATATAAACGAGAAAAGTACTCCAAAAACAACCCTAGGCCGTTTGTCTCATGAAAACCAAAATATTTTTCGTGCGATCTTGTTATTTACAATAATTGCAAACCAAAACCAAAACTTCGGCACTGCCGTGCAACATTAGTCTTGCCATGACCAATCGAAACGAAGGAGCGCCGTCTAAACGGGGAGTTTTAAAATTCATGGATGGATCTTTTTCCAGATCCTAGCACATAACAGCTTCGCTGTAAAAGTGTGCATGCAACAGAGGTCAGCCACAACGGAAATACAAAGTTGGCTGCACTGCACGTCACACGCTCATCCTGCCAACTCTCCCGAATTGTCCTGGGAGCCTCCCTAATTTTGATCACATCTCCCAAATTTACGGGCACTAATCTCAAATCTCCCAAAAAATAGCCACTGTAGTTTTTTATTTTATTTGTCACGTTTTATTTTTTTTATATTTATCATGCGCGTGTTAGTGCGAGTTACTCTAGAGTAGGTTTAGGTTACTCTGGCAGGTTACCTTGTGACAACTCAAAGCAGCAGCATAGAATGAGGGTGGATTGCCAGGGGCCAAGGTACAAATCCTCTACACTGGAGTGATTCGAGCGCATTTCGAAACGCAGGCTTATATGATAGTGGGTGCGCTAGGCTTCAGTTGGCTTTGTCAGGTCGTCGAGTGAAGTGCGGAACGCCGATCTACTCTGTTTCCTCAAGTTTAGTTGGAACTATCAATGGTGCTTTCAAAAGCCAAGAAGTTAGCGATTTTGATGACTTCGGGCATTTAGTTCTTCTTGGCCAGTGTAATGATCATTTAGGTGGTATTACATTCTAATATTTGTCATTTGGTCTCTCTAGATGATACTAAAAGCTGCATTGTTTTCTGACAACCGAGGAATGAAGTGGAATTTCACTTTAATTATGGCCACAGGCACCCACAATCTCAAATTCCAGTTTGACGAATATTAGGCTTAGGTGGAATTTTGGCTCGTACAGAAATTTCGTATTCCTTTTGGATCTTTTTGATCCGGGTAGCGCCACGCGCTCAAACTTTTGCATTTCATTACCACCACTGGCGTCGCATTCGGCTCTCTGCGACGCCTTAGTTTGTGTACGCGGGCTGAAAAAACGGGTTTCATCTTCTCAATCTAACCCTGTTCTTCTTTCCGAGAATCAACGACGTTGTACAAAAGGAAACAAAAGCGGCCGCAAAATCTATTGAAGCTGCAAGGATCTCGCAACTCGAGGATAGTTGTGTCAGCTCCCCCTTTAGTGTCTCCGTCTGGCAAGGGAATGGCACTGTTTGGCAAAATGGTCAATGCGCTGTGCTTAGATTTTACAGGCGTTTCTTTTTTTATTTCATTTTTGTATCATGTTGCTGATTTGTGCAAAGAAGTAGAAGAAGAAACCTATCAGTTGTAAGTCGGTGCTCCTTTTTGTCCCTGACTTTTTGCATTGTTGCTGCTATTATGCTTTGGCTGTCCGAATAGTGGCGCACATTCCTTTTCTGCTACCTCGCGAATGGGTAGAAAAAGTCACGTGCAGTATTGTGGTTTCCGAGGGTCGCCGAGCAGAGCCTGGAACGGGATTCGGGCGACGGTTGTACGGGAGGTCCTTTTAACGCGCAAAGTTTTTGATGGATGTGATTTTAGAATTGGCTTATCTGCCTGATTGGTCTTTCTGGAAAATCCTGCAAGGCCTGCCAGTGACCCCATTGCACTGCGAGCGCGGGGTATTCTGGGGCCATGCCAATGTAGAGTAAACACTCACTTGAGTGAACTTCGAGGGACCCAAGGAAATGGTTCACTGAATTGAAAGTTCACTAAACTGAATATATTCACTAGAATATGGAACAGCATAGGGCACAGCATACATAGAGTCAAAAGGGTGAAATGCAATTGATGGGGTCATGTATATCGATATATACAAAGTGTATAACAGTTACGTTGCTGCCTTTCTCATTTTGAAAAAAAATATCTAATCTTCATTTGCTCCGGCGCTCTTAAAGCGCATGAAGTAACAAAGCTGTTTTAGAGAGTATGTTTTTTTGCACTTCCTCTGGCACAACTTCTTTGCTGTGACGAAGCCATACTTCACCGGCATTGTTTTCCTGTTGGGATTGAACGCAGTCTCTCCTTCAAGCTTCAACTTTTGATTAACTATCATTGACAATGTCGACGGTGGAATCCCATAGTCCTTCGCAATGTCCATTTGGCTTTGACCGTTGTCCAGACGCTGAAGGATTTTGAGCTTGTCTGATACAGACAACCGCTTCCGTTTTATCATACTCGATTATGAAAGTGGCGTACAAACTGCCATCCTTCCGTTGTTACCCGAAAACTAAGATGGCCAAACGGAACCGATGACAAATCGCTGCAGAGGCGAGCGGCAGTGTGGCAGGAACCGTCTACGCCAGAGCCGTATATGGGGAGAGTTTGGTCAGCCCATGATCTCGCCCCGCGTGACGCTCTCCTCCCGAGCCGAGGCCAATCAGCACGGCGGCGCAGAGCGAGAGGCATGAGCGCATGCGCGTGAACTCCCGGCTGCTCCCAGCTGAGTGGGAAGGCCGCCATCTCCGACCTCATTCTCCTGGCAGAATGTATTGGATCGCCATCTAAATCTTGATTATTTCCGTTTATATCGCTGGCTTTGGCAAGAAAAGGATATACTGTTATTCCTCGGTGGGTTATAAAGCTAATAAATGAAGTTTCTGACGTATGCGCAGCTTTATTGCAGGCGAAAAAGAAGTCGGCCCGTAGCAGACGACGCGTAGCCTCAGCAGTGCTCTTCTCCGACAGCGTTGCGTCAAAACGGCGGTCGTCTCCGCTCTGCACCCTCCTCTCTCTCGCTCCTTCGAGCGCTCTCCTCCATTTCGCTTACTTTTCTCCCTCTCCGGCGCCTTCGTCGCACACTCCACTGGCCAAACTCTCCCAATATACGGCTCTGGTCTACGCCAGCACTGCAGAGCACAAAACTTGGTTGAGCTGATTGCAAAAATAATCCTGGGTGCACCGACTTCAACTTTGTTAACCGAATATGTTCGCTATTCTGAAATTCGTTTTTCGTTTAACTGTACATTTACATAGAATGTATGGGAAAACCGCCGGGGATTTTTTTTAAAGTTCGGTGTTCTGAAATATTTGTTAAACCGACGTTCGCTCAAGTGAGAGTTTACTGTTATACATGAGGGCCGACTCGAAGCTCCTGGAAGCAGGGCGATCCCTTCCCTCTTACTTCTGCGAGTTGCGAACACAACAAGAAACAAAACGAGCGCATGACTAAGCTGGTGCATTTCTTCTTTTATTACAGTACTGCCTTTTCATTCTAAAATAGCAAAATACTCGACCTAAATGCGCTGAGAAGATGGCGGGGTGTTGCATCTTTATGAAACCGTCTGTTCGACGACCTCGCAAGAATGTGTTGCAGTTAGCCAGAACCCGAGCAGTGTTGAAGAGCCACCAATGGCTGCAAGCACATGTAGCAAAAGTTTGAACTATTCTTGGCATCTAGGCTACATGGGCTCTCTCTACTGTCTAAGCTCATTATAAAAAGACCTGGTTACAACAGACATTTGGGATATAACATACCGATTAATGAAGTGCAGTTGGTTTTCCTCTACATACCATTGACTCAACCTCATTTCCGCATAAAACATACTCCTTTGACAATAGACCAAAATCTTGGTCAAAATCAAGGTCTGTCATCAATGAGCTTAGACTGTATTGCCGAGAGTATTCCTCCGGCGTTTGCCTAGGTAACCCACCCATTATTTTGGCATAGTTTGCTATCTTTTTTTTTTCAAGAACAGAGAAGGATAGCTTACTTCTGGTAATTGCAGGACCATGGCCAACGGTGACATCGGCAGAAATGGTGTTACTTAGCCACGGCGGGAGATAAGCGAACATTGTTGACTGGAAATGACAGTCGAATTCGGTTTGTCGCTCCTCTTTGCGATTGCAGAATTTCTGCCGTTCACAAAATCAGCACTTTTCAAGTTTTTTTCGTCGCACGCCGAAAGTTGTTTTACTCCTTATTCTTGCCCCGATTTGCTTTTGATTCTAGGTGGGCCATCTCTGGGGATATTACGGTAGTCTGTCTCCGGGAAAAATATGCCCTAGGGAGAAACCGAACCACCAGTTCATCTCTAGGGCATAGTCTGCACTAGGTACAAACTCCCTAGAGCAGAATGCCTTTGGTCAGAAATCTCTCCGCCACATGTGTCCCTAGGGCGTAACACGGGGGAAAGCTTCCAGACCTGAGAGCAGGGACCCGTGGGCGGTGGCTGACACACTCGAGACCCTCGTGCGTGGCTCTTCTCGCAGGGCGTGGAGCTTCCCCTGATCGCACGCACGGACACCTGTCTCGGGGCTTTGCCTACGTGGAGTTCGAGAACCCAGCCGACGCAGAGCGAGCCATGCGACACATGGACGGAGGTGAGTCGGGTGCGCTCGAATTCGGCGCAAAAGCCAAAAAACTCGCGGACGGGGTTGGACGAAAAAATTTGCCCATTCCTCGCACTATCGTATGCAAAGGCAGTAATAACACCATAGAACGTCGCCGGCGGCGACGTAGGCCAGATAAACTTGGCAGCACGAACGTCGTCGAGCGTAGCATCTCCACGAGAAAGCTAGCGCCAAGGCTAGCGCTCCGGCGAGAGCGGGACGCAAAGTTTGCGTCTTGCGCAGTCTCGCGCCCCACCTTTGTCCCCGCCGTTTTGTGGGTCCCAGTTTCCTCGAGAGCGTGCGCTTTTTCTTTTTTTTGCCCTGACGTGTTGCACGCTGTCCTGCCACATGCGAAGGCGCACTTGTTCAACACCGCCTGGACAACGAGGCACTGCTGGTGCCGAATTTACTGCGACGCCCCGGGCGGCCAGCGTGGGGCACACGTTGGGCGCAAGAGCTGGTTGATTTGGCCTGGGCCCTGGCTAAGGAGGAGAGGCAGAAAATTCGGCATTGTGACTTCGTTTGTGTATAGTCGCTGAAGGGCTAGCATGGTAGAGCCTCTGTCAAAACGCCCAGCCTCCACCACACATTAGTTACCTTTCTCTGCACTTCGGCTGCGCGTGCACATCGGAGGCTTGCGAGCATGCTAATGCACCTTGAACTGACCAGTGGGAGTTGCAACGAGTGCAAAGGGTCTTCTTCTCGTCCTCCAGGCCAGATTGACGGGCAGGAGGTGACGGCGGCCTCGGTGCTGCTGCCCCGCCCCATGCCACCCCCGCAGGCCCAGCCCGCCCGCGCCCCCACGCAGGCCGCCAGCCCCGCCCCCTCACTGGAGGCGGTCCCCACCCCCTCGACCACGCCCACCCCGCAGGTGAGTGTCGTCGGACTGCCGGCCGCACGGACCATACAAAGCACGAACACCCCTTTTTGAGAAAGAGAAAAAACATTGGGGTTGCATTTTGATTTGTTGGTTGAGCCGTCGTATGCAAAATTGGAGGAGATGAAAAACCGTGGGTTTTTGCTGTGTTTTCATTATTGCACTAACTGATCGCGTGGCATGGCACCATTTAGTTGTGACGTCGCGTGATGTGACGGGTGGGTGAAGAAGCTGCTGAACACGGGTTCTCAAACTGGGTTCCGCAGAACACGGGGGTTCCGTGAGCTGGTCTCATAGGTTCTGCGAGCACCCAAATTGCAGTGCCTCCCCTGTAGTTTAACCTTCCATGGACTGAGCCATGAATTGAGTTGGTGTTGTGGACAAAGCAACCTCACCCTTTGCTCTAATATGCATATATATTTTACACTGTGCCCCAGGTTAACCCCTCAACCTTCTTATTCGGTCTGTAGTCCTCCACTTTGTCTTATTCTGTCAGTGCAATGATACTCTTGTTATCTAAACGCCGTTATTACCCAGTATTATCGGTGGGAAACAAGGCGGGGGGGGGGGTTCCTTGGGACTTCTTGAGGCTTGCTGTGGTTCCCTGAGACGAAAAAGTTTGAGAACCTCTGGTTTAACGGAAAACATAATTACATTCTTGGCTTCGCTGGCTGTAAACTTTTGATAGCATAATATTTCGAACAAATGTGGAACCCCCAGCGAAAAGAGAAAACTTAGAAAGTGGGGATGCAGGATCAATTTAGGAGATGGGACGACGAGACTTTTTTTGTACGAAAATGAGCAACGAATACGTAATCAGCTGCCACCTACTTGGACGACATCAAAATAGCTATCGCAGACGTGGCGAACCCGCATTCCACAGTGCGGTTTCTTAACTTCAGAAATGCTTTTTCCCTATCCGCACACCTGTAGGAATAGGGGCCGACAGTTGCCATTCGAAAATAGAGAAGAGGTTCGGCCATACAAAAATACAGGATTGCACCAGGACGGGCAGGACTAGCCATGATAAGCGTCTTTTCGAGTTTCCATCTCCAGCTTCTAACTTTTATATATTCTTTAATTTAAACGCAGTGGATCGACATACGTGTCGGTAAACAAGAGCATGCTTCTGTTCGACCATGTTCACCGTGCTTCTCACTATGCTGCTATTGCGATTAAATGAAGAGTGCTCAATTCCACTGGAGGCATGGCCGCCATTTCGCCGTTATCTGTCTACCAAGTTTGGAATGGCGGCGCACCTCTGTTAACTAAATGCGCGGCGGTTGTCGAACATCGCATAAATCTGGGAGACGGACGACGTTCTGGAAATTTTCGGTTCCCGTACGCTCGGGACTTCGCGAGAATTTTTTGGTCCGAGATTTTACTGTACACGAATTTGAAAGCTTAGCAGATAACAAAGACTTAGCACGGTAATCTGATTTCTGTTTATTTCGATTGATGTGACCTTGCGGGAAGGGCGCTTCTCCGTGTCGCCGGTGTTGGGGGAGGGGGTGACGGGGCAAGCAGTCGTCGTCGACGACACCAATCGATATTTTTCCTTTCAGGTCGCCCCCACCTAGCCGCAACAGGCCTGCACGGTGAGTCGGCGCATTTTTGCTTTTAGTACAAGAATCTTTCGCCTGCGAGTAGAGTAGGACCTCATTTATACGTCCCCCGGTTTTTAAACATGGATAAATGGGGCTTTCAAAACGCGATTGCTCAGCCGTTGTCAACACTGTAAACTGTCCAAAGACTTTTTGTTTTTGTTTTTTGCTTTATGGGCCCTTCAATGCCCGTGGCCGGAGTTGTTCATCCTCAGCGGGTGCAAACTGCACAGTGATGGTGGTATTCGGGAACATCTTCCCTACTCGAGGCGTGGTGCGCGGTTCAATGTATCGAATGTGGTGAAGTCAGATACAGATGCACGAGGCTCGTATACTTGTACACGGGATTTTCAAGGGGATGTATTGACTGTTTGAAGTACGCAGTATTTAAAAATACCTGGGATTTATAAATCGGGCTCAACTGTATTAAATTGGTACTCTACGTCGACTTCACATGGGAGATAGTTGGCACGCCTACATCAATCCCACCATCTTTTCTCCACTAGCACTAGTGAAAACAAACACGAATCGCACAAATCTGTGGCACAGGTTCACAGCCGTCGAAGTGCAATTTGGCTAGTATAGTGTACCGTAAAATACAGCAGAAGTGTCCACTTTTGGAAGAGCCCGCTATTAACTTTTCCCAATCTTCGGAATTCTACAAATTATACGTTAAGGGAAACACAACCCAGAAAAAGCAATTTCTGCAAAAAAAAAAATCGATTTTGAAAATTGCCATAGTTACATCCACCAAATCTAGAGGTATACCCAGAAAGTTTCATTAGTTCACACTGAATAGCTAATTTTTTATCAGTTATTTTCGATCCACCGATGCTAAAGAAACAGAGAGGTTGGAGCACTTTGAACGCATTTCTCCCCGTTCGGTCTTTGGTCTTCTGTTGACATCGTATGCCTCTCAGCCTCTCTGCTGGATTCTTCAAATTATCTAGTCAAATTCAAATCCGTTCGAATCTATAGCGGCTAGCGAGCGAGTGATAGCACGATCGGAGTCCGTTTCGGATAGATCAACCAGCTCAAAGATTTCAAAGTTTTGAAGCGCTAGTCTCTAGCGCATGTTTTAGTTCTTGGATCTTAACGGATTCCATTTCTGTCGGACGTTTGATGGAACTTATGGCAACGCGGCGGGCTCAGCGTGACGCCCGTTTCAACTTCGGGAGTGGAGCAAGAGCTGAGAAAAACTTGGTTGCTGCTCGACGTCAATGAGTGCAGTTGTCAGAAATTGTGCTGGAAACTATTTCTAGCAAAATAAAGGCACTGTTTTGTGTAGCCTGGCGCGACATTCATGGTTCTATTTTCCCCACTGAGCAATATGAAAAGTTGCCCCTCGAGGTAGCAGTCATGGTCGCACTTTAATTGGGTGGATACGGTAAAGGTTGACTGCTAGTTCTAAACAACTGTGCCGAAAAAGAGTGCCCAGCTATATGGTAACTAACATGGTAGTTCTCCGAACCCCCAAAAGTCATTCTGGAGTAAATCCTAGTGTGAGGGTTGCTTCCCGTCACATCTGTAGCCCCACCAACAACGTTATCGGTTGTCACGTTTTCCCAGGTGATGCGCCTTTTTTTCCGCGGATCCGGAAAAACGTTTTAATGAGGTTCTACTGTAGTCTTCTCAGAAAACAAACATAACAAGAATCCACACCAAATGGCCATTTCCTTCACATTTCCTGGAAAGAGTTAATGCATTCTTAAAGGGGCCCTGCAACGGCTTTTTCACTAATTTTTAATTTGCACCAAACCTGAGCGCACTGAACGTAGTAACTTAATGACACTTTTCTTTTCTCGAATTTCGACTTATTTTAAAAGTTATAGGCAAATTAAAATTACAAAAACAAGCAAAAAATAACCTCCTTCATGACGTCCTTGGTTGCTTGAGTGGCCGTGAACTAGACGAGGGGTGGTGAGCCGAGCGAGCGCTCACGGCTGCCGTACTCCGTGTCGACGGCGCGAGAGGGCGCCACTAAAGCGTGTTCTGGATAGGCTGTATGTAGCGGGCAGCTAGAGCGGCTCTCATTGCATTTGCTGCGCGATTAAACACAAATTCGGCATGACACTTCATTGGCCACAAACGACAGCAGACACGGGGTAAAGATCAGTTCAGAACGGGAGCCACTTCGCACTGCCATACTGAGAAACGGCCAAACCGCAAGACAAAGCTGCTCACCGAAGGCCTTGGGAACGCTGAGAGCCGGCCGGGTCCTTCGGTCCCTACGGCCGCAGCGCCGCCGCGTAAATCCGGGACCTTTCCGTGTCGGCGCCTGATCCCACTACTCCTTTCTAGTAGGCGCCGCCTTTTCCACCGATTGGTGGCGGGTGTGTCAACGGATCATTTCTTGTTTCCGTACTTTATAAACTGCATTTGTTTCTTTTCTGATCTCAAATGCTGAACAAAAACTACTTTTATAAATAATTGAAACGGTTCGCGCCACTTATATTTTGTATTTCGACTAAAAAGAAGCTTTCAGCGGCTCTGACCAGTAGTAAGCCCAGGACCTAAGACGTCACATTACGCGCGCTTTCGGTACCGCGGGTCGCCCCGTCGGTGGAGGAGGTTTGCGCATCGTCCGGTTAAAATATGACGCACTGATATTTAGTGACTCTCTCCGTGCCCGTTGGCTTGCCCGAACCCTAAGAGACGTGGAAACCGCAAAAAGGTAGACGCTTAATTATGATTGCAGGGCCCCTTTAAGGCCCGCTCACACACTTGCGACCTCTTAGAACAGAGTGCCTTGAAACCTCATAATGTCTCTTACGACGAGAGGACACACTGGTGCCATCTATTGGGTAGCAGTGTAAACTTGGCGGTCCGGCATGATTTCAATTTCTCTCGTGCATTACTCTTTCTTTCTTGGCTCGAAAAACTTTTGTCATTGTTATAAACGCGCCTTTCTCATAGGTATTACGCACATTTGACCTCGGAAATCCCGCAAAACCTTTGCTCTTGTGAAATGCAGTTCCACTCTCACCGCATAGATGGCGCCAGCGTGCCAGTGTGTTCCCTCGTCCTAAAAAATTTTGAGAGGTTTCAACAGGTCTCGTCTCTCTCGGTCGTACTCGGTTGCAAGTGTGTGAACAGGCCTTTATGCATCCCACACTTACATACCTTACGCCTTCCGTGGAGGAACCGTTGCTAGTGGCTGCTTGGAGAGAGACACTTGTTTATTTTATGCACACAAGCCCTCTAACGAATGTTGTGCTGTGGGACTGTGACATCATGCGATATCCGGTGGTATCACACAAGGCTCGGGACGTGCGTCAATGACGGACGCCACGCATCGCGCACATCGCTTCTTGAGCGGTGGAAGAGCGCGTAACAGCTACGAGCCGCAAAAGAAACATTTTTGGCTCGACGACGGCCGTCTGTTAATTCCAGGAGCCCCCAGGTGGCCGGCACCGGTCTCCGAGGCCGACGCGTCGCTCCAGGTCTCCGGCCGGAGGAGGCCCCAGGAGGCATGCACGTTCGAGCTCCAGTTCCTCACGCTGACAAGAAGTGGCCCCGTACGCCAGTAAACCATTAAAAGCGGCTTCACCCCCCATCGATTCTGACCCAGGTCTCCGAGTCTGCTTCTTTCCGCTTGCACCCACCGGCTGGTTGTGTCCTAAAAGTCCTCTTATGATTTCCGCCTGATAACATCGTAGAAGTGGTGCGCTGTCGCCGGTCGCGACCCCGGTGGTGTCGCAGAGCGGTGTTCAGCGCGGGAGACGCCCGTTTTGCCGCAGGTCGCCCTCAAGCTCAGCGGTTAAAACAGGAGCTCCGGCGGCCAGAGTTGGGACACCGTGACGACGGTAACACTCGCAGTTCCTCGCACTCTTTTCCGGAACTTTCTGTTTGACCGCCGGGTTTGCGGTGGGCGTGCCACTCCAGCTTCTAGGGCGTCATTTGCGGGCGAACGGGACCCCACGTGCGGTGATCGGAAACGCAGTTCTGACACCGTAGCACCACGCCAGTGAACTCGTGTGCCAAAGTTTATTTGTTGGGCTGTACAGCCAAACATGTACAGTTGAAAATTTGTTTGAATAAAGCCGGGAGTTTCCTCCCATAGAGACGCATAGGATGGGACCTGCATGTTGGTTTGAATTATCCGCAAGTTTGAATTAAGAGGGTTTGAATTAATCAGATTTGACTGTATTTGGTTGTCGAAGTCGCCTGTCTACGGCGTGACCTATTTGGTGCTGCGTTTTCGACCTTCGGCGACGGTGGTACCACGGCGAGGGAGTAGCATTTCCTACTACGTGAATGATGAACTTCAGAATAACGGTGGTGGAGGTGGTGTGCCATTTGTGCTCAATTGCGTCGTGAATGAATAACGTCTGCTACATCTTGCGCAAAAATTCCATTTGTGCTAAGTATTGCGCCACACCGGTGTCAAAATAGGTTTAAACGAAGCAATTGTATACAAATATTAAGGGGAGAAAAATTGTAAAAGTATTTATTTCTCGGCGTCCTACTAGCTTGTTTCACCTTAGGTCGGAGCACAGTCGAAGGCTCGACACGTACAACCATGAACACATGCTAAAAGCGCAAGGTGCGGGGCATTCGTTGTGCTTAATTAATTTGGCCAATGTAAGCAAGAACACGTACATAATGACGACGAATGCCTTGATGTTGCTCTTTTAACGCTGTTTTGACTGGTCCCAAGCTTGCAATGTTGGCTGTGCTTTGCCATAAAATGAAACGAAGTGCACTAAATTGCGTCTTTAGTGCATGATTACATGGAGGGCAAGCCAATCATAGAACAACAGAAAACATGCTGGCAGCCTACGATGATAAAGCAGCCTAGTGCAGACCGTCATGGTTGAGGTGGGAGTTGCTCCGGGGGGAAGGGTGGGGGTGGGGGTTGCTGCGCGTTACCTTTTCGCCAGAACTGGAGATTGAAGCTAACGAAAGCATGCTGGGATTCCATTTCCCATGTATTTTGTCAATAAAGGCAACGTGGGCGTTATTTTGTTTACATGCCACTACTCGTTACATGGCGCGTAAACAGCGTCTCGGTAAGAATCATGGCCCGTGGGCTCTGCCCCTCCCCCTTTCCGGGTTTTGATGTCCCCCGACGAGCCCCGGTGCCCCCCCTCCCCCCCCCGAAGTCTACGCCTATGATCCTGGGGTTTCCGCAGCTGGGACCGGACATTTCATCGAACGCCATTTCGTCGAACGCCGTTTCATCGAAGCCGTTTCATCGAATGCCGTGTCATCGAACGCCGTTTCATCGAACACCGTTTCATCGAAGCCGTTTCATCGAACGCCGTTTTATCGAACACCGTCTTATCCAACGCCAGGGTGGCATTCCCGTTTCCTGAAGCTGGTCGGAGGTGCCCCTCCCGGGTTCTGGAAGTTTTTCACTTACTAAGGGGAAAAGCTGAGCTAGTTGGTTCTGATACATGGCGAACCGACCGCTGGACTACCAACTGTTTTTTATTAAATCTTCCTCTTCTTCTCTTAATTTATATCCAATCCTCCTTTTTCTTTTTCTTTCCCATTGCTCTTACTTGTGCTCTTATTTTTCTTATTTTTCCTCCTGATTTTTTTCAATTACCCAAGAAGAGTGCCGTGTAGAAAGAGTTTTGTTTTGCTTGCAAGGAGGTAATTGAAGGAATGCTCACGCACTTGTCGTCTTCTTCGTCGATAGCGAGGGCCTCTAAAACCTCCTTTGGAACCCGGTTTTTATGGTGTCCCATTATGTGAAGATGGTCGAGCTTTGCTGTACACAGGCATTTCCGACAATGGGCAGCTAAATGTCCTGGTCCCGCAAGGTTCCTAAGGTTTGCTGCATGTTCATGTGCTCGGTCGTTAATACATCGATCGGTCTGTCCGATGTAGCAGCGGCCACATGTTAGCGGTATGTTATATATAACTTCCTTATCACAACGAGCGTATTGTGTTTGGTGCCTGGTGTTACACTTTTCCTTGGTGTTTTTCGGTGCTTGATTAATTTTGCGGCACATTGAATAGGCCTTGTTAGGCGCCGAGCAGATGACTGGCACGTTTTGCCGGTTCGCTATCTTTTTTAACTTATGGGTAACCCCGTGAATATACGGTATCACTACAAAGGGTGGTCTGGGTTTTTTTGTTTGTTGACTCGTAGTATCATTCGTCTTGATGGTGCGGCATATTTTTTCACAGATGGAGGCCATCATGGGTTTCGGGTATCCCGCGTTATGAGGTCGAGACATTTGGGTGTCAAAACTTTGTTGTACTTGATGTGGACATGATTTCTTTAGACTTGCTGTAAGAGCTGAGATGGCGACAGCTTGCTTTACGTTCTTTGAATGTTCCGATTCATAAGGAAGAAATGCCTTCCCCGATCGTGCTTGATATTTCCAACATACATGTCCTGTTGTGAAAGTCAAAGCTAAATCCAGAAACCGAATGGAATCATCCACAGGAGTCTCATAGGTGAAGGTTAGACCTAAACAGCTTTGTTGGAATAGTGTCATGGTGGCGTTGAAGCATCCGTCTTCTTTTTCGTTAATTTTTGTGGTGGATAAAATAAGAAAATCGTCCACATATCTAAAGATACCCGCTATGCGTGTATCTTTTAGGACCTTCTGAATGGCTCGTCCACACATGGCAAGAAAAATATCACATAAAAGAGGAGCCACTTGTGAGCCGATACACACTCCACTCTTTTGCACGTACTGGTGTTCTTGATGAGCTACAACAGTCGCTGACAGGTAACATTGTAGAATTTCCAAGAAATGACCTACGCTCATCCCTGCACTATTTTGGAAATTAAAAAGGCCTTTTCTTCGATGGTGGTTTGAATGACTTGTAGGAGGCTTGTGTGGGGAATAGAATAGTACATGTCTTGTGAGGTGTCCCTGTTCTTGAAGAAAAGATATTACGTGTTCTGAATTCTGTATTCGGAAGGGGTCATCGATTTGTACATTGGATGGTTGTTGGGTCAGAAATTTGGACACGCAGGCCTGCCAGGTGGTTCGTTCCGAGACAATGGTTCCGAGACAAAAGTCCAGCGGTCGGTTCGCCATTCTTTTCTCCTGTCATCTTCCTTCCCTTGTTCAGCTGGTTTCACCCAAGATGTTTTTCACTTGCCTCGCCGCAAAACATAAACTCACGGAAGACAAGCTGGAGGTGATGCTGAGTTCCCAAGAGCCTCCTCGCCAGGAAGAAGGCCATAGTGGCAAGAAATGAGAACGTCCGCTTTTTTTTATGAGAACCAACGGAGCATGGCTGTGGGGGACTTTTCGAGAGCAATTGCTCATCATTTGAAACGGTGAATGACTGTCGCACGAACACATGAGCCCCCGAAAGTTTTCAAATAAAATTTGAAGTGACATTTTTACTTTTGACTTCATTGAGTCTTAAAACAAAAACAAAAAAATATTTCGTTGTAGTTTCATGAATATATCACCTCAACTTTAGCTACTGCAAGCTTCGGGCAGTAAAAAGTACCAATAGAAAGATATGACAGGCTAGGAGGCTCACATGGCTAAAGTTGTTGGGCCTGCGTAAAACCTAAGCCGCCTTCTGGCCTCCATGAGTTGGAGTGCGCTCTTACCGGGAGTGCGACTTTTTATTTATTTGTTACAATACCCTCGAGGCCCATCGGGTAATACAAAGGGGGTGAACAGATAAGCAAAATATGCGAGACAAACATAAAAATCGGTACAAATATCCTCATGGGTTACTTGCATCAAAATAAATTGTAACAGCTACAAGTTTGGACATTAAAAAACCTGACGATGAAATGGGAGAATTACACGAAAATGCACTCGATCCGGGAATAAAAGAACATCTTTCACACATCTTATATAAAAGACATTCGATGAAATGGCCGTCAGCGATTCGATGAAACGGCGTTCGATGAAAGGGCGTTCGATGAAACGTCCATTTTTTCGATGAAACGGCGTTCGACGAAACGGCGTTCGATGAAATGTCCGGGAACCTTCCGCAGCGCGAGCTTTCGCTCCACGTGCTCCGAGCTGGTGTGTGCTAGCCCACTCGGCCGCCGATCCCCCGGCTGGATTTTAAGGAGGCATATTTATCGTTCACATGCAGATTTCTTTTATTATAAAGCTCTACATATAAAATATCATTGATGTTCATAATCAAATAACAAAATCTTTGTTTTTATCTCAAGAATTGCAGTTTTATTACTACCTTCAAGATTTTAATGAAATATTAATTTAGGTTTTTGATATTTTGTCATAACATTAGCACGGAATAAGTATATGATTTAGTTTACCTGTCTCCATACCTAAAGGAACCAGAGCAGAATCCTTCATAAATCAGCAACAAGTTGATGTGCCTGTTTCTGTTTGCAACTAAACAGCTTGTTCAGTGTTTGAGGGAATCAAACCTGCTGTGCACATAAGTCGGAAGGCAAAGTTGATATCTTTTAGTTGGGCAGGCCAACGTATTATATTCCCACTGGTAGGAATGAAAGTGAGGTGTGTTTATGCTCCAGAAGTTGTGTTTGATGCTCCAATGGGTGCTCCAAAATGGTTTAGACCAATCAAATTTCTGTGGTGCCCATGTCTGCCGAAATAAAAATTTTACGTTCCCTGATCTAACTGCATACTGTGGTCCCCTGTTGATCGTCCAAATTCCCGCCGTTTTCGTGAGTTTTTTGACACTTTCAAGTGCTGTTTCTGAACAAAGTTTACGCACCCACCTTTTGTGCAGAAACTGGGTTCTTGTCCTTTCCTCTTTGGGAATATAAAGCCCCATGGCAAAATTCGCTCTTCGCGGTTTTTACAAGTACCGGAAGCCATTATTCCAAGGAGCGAGACGTGCCAAGAGCGTGCGCTGTGCCCCCATTCGCTTCCAATGGCCGCATGGTGCTCACAGCCTGTGCAGCAAGACAAACGAACAGCTGACATGTTGGCCATTACATAATTAAAAAGTAACTGTGGGTGCATGTATATTTGCAAGTCATCTATGATATTTATGATATTTGCGTGAAAGACATGTATGACAATATTCAAACCAATAGTGGCCAAACAAACATAATTACATTCTCTTTTAATGTTCTGATAGACTGCTTGAAAACCCTGCAGGAAATAAACGAAGCAAATCGATAATGGGACCTGTTGCAAGGAATCTACAGTTGCTTGGTCAGTGCCAAAAAGTTACCAAACATCGGCATTCCCTAGCACAAGGGTTCACAAACATCTCGAGGGACACTCTGCTGCCTCGTTTGACGGCCAAACCCTCGTCCCACCCTACCCCGTCATGCCAGTGATGCAGTGAAGTAGTTCAGAAGCTTATGAACATTGTAAAGAATGATGCTGATTAATAAGGTGTGTTTGGCTAGCAGTAATGCACCAGGAAGTCCGAGATCTGCTAACCCTTACAAAAATAAAATGACTAAACTGAAATTGTAAAGAATTCATTTAGTACACTGTATCTATCCCTTAGTAAAAAACAGAAAGAGTTCTATTCCTTTGTAAAAAAAAATATCTATTGAGTTTCAATTTAATTGGTCTTATGTTCCTGTTTTCTTTTACTAAGGGATTGAGTTTACTAAGATATTGAGTCCAATTGAGTTTCAGTTGGAACTCAATTGGTATTTTCTTTAAAAGCACTTGTTGTTGGGCTAGTTGGTGTTGACTGTATTGAACCATGGTTAAAAGCGCTAAAAAGACGTACACAAGATAGAAGACAAAAACGGGCGTACCATATTGAACCATGGTTCAATATGGTATTTTCTTGTATTCCCCTTGAGTCTTCACAAAATATTGGCCACTGCAGTTCAGTTTTGGTGACTGTTTCAATTAAATATTTCGCGATTGACTTTCAATGGAATTTGGATCACTGTGTCGCAATTGGATTTTTGGAACTGCCTAAAGAATCCTGCTATTTGTGTGGAAATTTTGTCTATAATTCCTGAATGCAGCATGGAGAAAACGAAGTACACGAAGGAAACGAAGCACATGGAGGAAATGAAGCACACGTGGAGGAAACGAACACATGCATAAATTAAGGTGAGGAAGATAAATCAATTAAAAATATTATACCTCTATCGGTAACGAACACATGCAACATGAAGCACTCGCAACACTTCAATCTCTTCCCCGTTGACTACTGCACCACCTTATATATCCTACATATAAAGGGTATCCATTTGGCCGGGGACCACTTAGCATTTATTAAGGTTGCTAGTAAGCTATCTCCTCCCCGGAAGTCTGATAAATGGTAAACATCGTTTCGACGTTCACAATCTCTACCCCTTAATAATAATAATAATAAAAAAAACAAGCAATGACTATTTGGTGCAGTCGCTAAATCCAGATAAGCGGTTCCTAGCGGATATGTTATGGCTTCACTGCATAGCACCACTCAGGACGAGACGAGTCACGGTACGGTGTTTGAGGAGAATAACATAGAGGACGAAAAACCAGCACGCTCCATTTCCACGAGTCACGGTAGTTGCTCCGTTTTCAAATATATTTATTGTTACTTTTTACGAAGGCTCAGTGAGGTCACTATAGTCATTAGAGAGTTTTAGTAGATCGTTCCGATGACTCCGATAACGATACCCGATACTCTGCCTCCGCCTTTGCGCTTACATATATAGTATCGTTATCGGGGGTATCGGAGGTATCGGAACGATCTACTAAAACTCTCTACTGTCAGAGTGGGCATGGCATGGCGTGTCTTTCGAAGGCCCGCCCTCCAGCACGCACTTTGTGCCTTCCGACGTGCTTTGACAGCGCGCGCGCTCGCTCAAAGTGCATGGGACGTCAATGCGTTTTCGAAGCTAGGAGCAATGGTAGGAGGTTTCGCGCTGGAGGCGGGACAAGTGATGCTCCTCCCTGTCGTTCTCATCTTGTCGGTGACAAGAAGGTGTTTTCACATAACGTCAATCCGGTATTTTGCTGTTCGATTTTTTTTTTCGAACGCATATATAATTTCAGGAATTGCGGTGCCGCCTCTTTAATTTAATGAGCCAAATTTAATGAGCAAATTCAAATAATAGATATTGAATTGATAACGATAAAACTTGTTTCCATATCTAATGAGTAAATATGAAATAATGAACATTGAGTTATTAATGATATTACTCATTTACATATATCAAACGAGTAAACTCAAAATAATGAATATTAAGCTATTATTGATAAAACTGATTTGAAAACATAATCAGTAAATGCAAAATGATGAATACTAAGTTCTTAATAATCAAACTAATTTGCAAATCTAATGAGTAAAATCGAAAGAATGAACATTGGGTTCTTAATGACCAAGCTCAATTGCACGTCGATTGAGTAAATTCCAAATAATTTATATTGAGTTCTTAATGACCCAACTCAATTGCAAATCTATTGAGTAAAATTTAAAATAATGGATGAGTTTTTAATGATCAAACTCAATAGCATTCCTAATCCGTAAATTCAAAATAACATATATATTTGAGTTCTTGAATGAACAAACTGAATTCTATTCCTAATGAGTGAATTCTATAGAATTGATATAGAGTTTCTTATGATCGAACTCATTAATCGTTGAGTTTATATCGAGTTTCATTTGACACTATAAGAATACATTAGAAGCTCAATTGGAGCTGATTGACAATTTTGTAAGGTACAATCTTTGTAAGTAAAGTGTATTTTCATATTAAGCACTATTTTAAGACAGTGCTCAATCTGGAAATACACTTTACTTAGGGCAGGGACGGTCGAGGAATTTGGGAGCTGGGGTTCCCACGACGGTAGTCTGAGGAACCCAGTTTGAGTAGCCATGGCCCGGTATGACAAGGGTAAGATAAGACGCCAGTGCTTGGCATCAATATGAACTTTCTTGGCCTCAGCGAATCCGAGAAAGTTCAGAAAAGGATGCGAGCACATGGAGAAAGAGAATCTCTTTCTCCATGTGTTTGGAAGTCTATTTATTGGTGTGCTCAAATCAGTAAATTTCAGCTGCGTTTTATTCTTCCCCATCTCAGGGACTATAGAAGATGTCGATTCTCTACCAGCTCGCCAGCACTCTATCACTGCTTACAAAGAGCCAATACCACCTAAACAACAAAGCCTGTGCATCTGTGCATTCCCCCCCCCCGCCCCCCGTCACCAGTATTGGATACACGCCGCGCCGCCCCGCTTTGCGTCAGCGTTGCAGACGGATCCTCCGGCAGCGTCTCACAAACGGGACGCTAGCACGCGCTAACGCCAAGACGGACGCGTCTGCTGTTTTTGCGGCGTCTCGTCTAGCTTGGGGCGGCAAACACGGACGCGTGTTTGCCGCTTGGGGCGGGTCGGAGATTCATTAACGATGACGTCGTGCGCCGGCATGGAGGAAGGAAGAAGAGGAGGCGACATAGCGGCTCAAGTCAGCCAGACGAGAAAATCCCAAGTGAAAAAGGGAAGTAGAGGCTCCGATCGGTAGGAATAACGCCCCCAAGGGTGCCCAAGGGTGTCCTTTCCGTCCGATAGCATCTTTTGATTGAAAATTAAGACAGCGCAAATGACGATGGACCGAATGAAGAAAGACATAGGCACAGCGCTGACTCACAACTAAATTCAAACAGTGCAAAATAAGTCAGCGCAGTAAAGAACAACAAAGCAAAAAAGGAAGAGAGTACCAGCCAATAAAAAAAAAACCTTCATAAACGCAAAAAGTATTAAAAGCGATAAAGCGCACAGCACACGCAAGTCATGGTATGTTTCTTGAGAGGGCAATCGAAGGAAGGGCTTACACGGGCACCACCTGGTCTTGCTATTTTTAAGGCCTCAATAATTTAACGTGTCAGCTGGTCACGGTGACGTTTTATAACCTCTTATCGTTTAAAGGGACAATGAAGGCGATTTAATTTAATTTGTTTAAATTGTGTTTTTAGGCTTCTTGGGAACCTGGCATACTGCCTAAATTTTTATAGACATTTGTGACGCATATTTCTATACCTACGAAAGAACTGAAGAAACCGAAACTCAACTATCTGTGTTTCTCGTTTTTGGGCCTCCGAAAACGGAGGTGACGTACGGAGTGACGTCACATGTGAATTGTCGGTACCGGTAGCATTTAGGGCGTCGAGACTCTGGTTACCGCGGTGGGTTATAGCAGCGCGGTGGCGCGGTCGTTTCGCCGAATTTGTCAACATGGACGGCAATGCCGCTCTCGCGAGCGAGTTCGAGCTTCCGTTCGGTAACCGAACACCAACGGAACGGGAGTACGTGCGTGGCGGCCTCTGCTATCACCCGACGGAGACCGCACAGCCGGCAACGAGCGGCCCGCATGCCGAAGGACGGACGCCGGGGAGATGCCGAGGGGAGAGCGGCAGCGATCTGGCCGTTCTGGCCGTCACAAGCGGCGCGTCAGCGACCAATCGCTGACGCGCGACGTCGCAAACGGCGCGCGTCAGCTCGTTTGGCGGGGCCAAGGCGCGCGACGTCACAAACGGCGCGACGCGCCGTTTGTGACGTCGCGCGTCTTGGCCCCGCATCGGTCACGCGAGCTCCGCTTCTCCTGGCTTCTCCCGCAACTCTCGGGGCGTCGCCCCAGTCGATCCCGGTGCAATTATTACCGCGACTGTTTTATTGATTTGCGCGGCACACAAGCGCCGGTTTCGGCTGAAATTTGGGCAACGTGGCCTGAGACGTGCCTGGAACCCAGTTCAATCGCCAAAAAGATGTCCTAAATTGCCTTCATTGTCCCTTTAAAGGGACAATGAAGGCGATTTAATTTAATTTGTTTAAATTGTGTTTTTAGGCTTCTTGGGAACCTGGCATACTGCCTAAATTTTTATAGACATTTGTGACGCATATTTCTATACCTACGAAAGAACTGAAGAAACCGAAACTCAACTATCTGTGTTTCTCGTTTTTGGGCCTCCGAAAACGGAGGTGACGTACGGAGTGACGTCACATGTGAATTGTCGGTACCGGTAGCATTTAGGGCGTCGAGACTCTGGTTACCGCGGTGGGTTATAGCAGCGCGGTGGCGCGGTCGTTTCGCCGAATTTGTCAACATGGACGGCAATGCCGCTCTCGCGAGCGAGTTCGAGCTTCCGTTCGGTAACCGAACACCAACGGAACGGGAGTACGTGCGTGGCGGCCTCTGCTATCACCCGACGGAGACCGCACAGCCGGCAACGAGCGGCCCGCATGCCGAAGGACGGACGCCGGGGAGATGCCGAGGGGAGAGCGGCAGCGATCTGGCCGTTCTGGCCGTCACAAGCGGCGCGTCAGCGACCAATCGCTGACGCGCGACGTCGCAAACGGCGCGCGTCAGCTCGTTTGGCGGGGCCAAGGCGCGCGACGTCACAAACGGCGCGACGCGCCGTTTGTGACGTCGCGCGTCTTGGCCCCGCATCGGTCACGCGAGCTCCGCTTCTCCTGGCTTCTCCCGCAACTCTCGGGGCGTCGCCCCAGTCGATCCCGGTGCAATTATTACCGCGACTGTTTTATTGATTTGCGCGGCACACAAGCGCCGGTTTCGGCTGAAATTTGGGCAACGTGGCCTGAGACGTGCCTGGAACCCAGTTCAATCGCCAAAAAGATGTCCTAAATTGCCTTCATTGTCCC
>JAZHYW010064499.1:0-40906 GCA_037355805.1 Ixodes ricinus
AGTACTAATGTTGTCATTTCCACGATGACGCTCTGCCATGTTTCTCATTGGAGCCGTATGTCCTATGTTCACAAATATAAAAGTTACTTATCATATTTTAGTTGGCTGTTTGGCTTATCGCGACGATTAGCCTCCTATAGTACGTCCTCCTGGCCGTATAACCTCATCTGCACAAACTGCATTACTGTGACTTTCGCGACTATTTTTAACAATTCTGTTTTAGCTTAAAGGGATTGTCCGGTCAAATTTTGTATTCGAGAAAACAATTGAATATCATTGTTATTGCCTCGAGACGCATCGTACGTGCAATATCTGAATTTTATATGCCCCTCTGCATGAGTAATTGAATTTATACTGCTCCAATCGCACTCTAGCGTAAACGCTGTTTTCGGTGGCAACATGGGAGCTCTGACGTCACACAACACAAAGCGAGCATTTCTGTCTCGTCGTTTACCTGCGAGTGAACGCCTCAGCGTGCTTCGTTTTTGTTGTTGTGCTCGACTTGTTTCGTGGTTGGGTGAGATTTTTGTTGCGCGGTTGGGTGCCACAACCACCGGGCAGCACATGCGAGCCAAGACATGACGTTCCACACTTTTCCGCGAGACGTGCAGTGACGAGCAAAATGGATCGTCGCCGTGCGTAGGGACTGGGTTCCCGTCAAGATCGAGATCCCGCTTATGCAGCAATCATCTCACAGAAGAGAGCTACGAGCTGAGCTCTAAGCGGACAGAAGGCTCGTAAGCTGAGGTGTGATGCTGTGCCAACGATATTAAACTACGTCCATCCACTCCTCGCCCAAATCGGATCAATCAATTTGTTTATGCAGCGAAACCGAAACCAACAGCTAGACCACCTGGAAACGATACCAGAAGTTGTATTTAGCACGCGTGCAGCCAAATTCTGTTTGACCCGCATGTGCAAATAGAGCGTGGCTACGATTCACCAAGCTCGTCCAAGTCAAGTGACGACATGCATTTGAACGATTCGCCGGTTGCCTTCGACCCGCGGTCATCGCCTCTGAGGGAAAGACCCGCAGCCTCATCACCGATCCAGTGGATCCGCCGATATGTGTACCCAGATACCGCTTCGTGTACCTAGTTGCCGCTTCAGAGGCGAAATCTGCATCCTTTGCTTTGCAAGCGCTCCTAATTCGATCGGTGGCCGTCGCAGTTGTGTTTGCGCGAAACGGCATACGTTTGCTCGAAGCTTATGGCTGTTTTCGAGTAATATCCTGCTAAAAGGCGTGACTTTTTTTGCACACGCTTGGGAACTGCAATAAAAGAACCGTATTTCAGTAGGGTACAGCCTAGGACAGTGGTTCTCAACCATCGATGTTTCGCGGACCCCTTGTGGATCGGCGGAGATGATGGAGGACCCCGTTCGTGGTGAGAGGAGAGGAAAGGTATAGGTTAAATATAATAATGATTTAATAAATGGATATAACTAAGGGCTAGTGTGAAGTAGACCTCTCTTATTGACGTTCACACGAAAAAACTCGCCCGAAAACTAAAACATTTCTTTTCGACCTGAAAAAAAAAAAAGACAACTTTTATTGCCGGGCTTGACTGATGAGGCAGGGCTTCGCGGACCCCTAGAATGCCTTCGCGGACCCCCATTTGAGAACCACTGGCCTAGGAGACTATATAATTCGAAACAAAATACAAGACATCCATCGACCAACGCTTGTTATCCCGACCATCCGACAAACCTTTGCGTTTTGTGACGTCACGCAGCAGCTACGGATGTCAGCCATTGACACTGGCGAAATTCGGGGTGCAGTTTCGTACATACGCTCATGAAAGGTTTAATTAATAACGGGAGATCATATATCAAAATAAAAATGTTGTTTGTCTACATGAAGGCTCCCTCGACGTAACGAGCGCAAAAACTTAAGTACTTCCGGTTTCGACCGGACAATCCCTTTAACAAAAAAACACCCTGTATGTTTAGACCGAAAAAAAAGAAAAAAGTCTGCGCTGTGGCATTTAGCACATAGTTTCACCACGTTCAGTCTCACGGCGCAGTCTGTTCTCTTAGGTGTAAACATACTTCATTTTCGTTCATTTCCACCCTAAATGCCCAGCTAGGGCATTACATTGCACCTGTAGCCTGTCCTTTCCCCGAGCTTCATCCATAGATTGGAGCAATTGGATAACCCAAGTAGTTTGCGACCAAGAGGACACTCCAGATTTCTGAGAGTATACACTGCCTGCAAATGCTCGGTAGGAAGGAAGCGATACAGCCGATAACCTAAGCGTGGTGAGGTGTAACCAGAAAACAGGGTGGAAAACAGGCATCAATATGATATAAATCGTGACTTAAATCATCGCTTAAAGCATGACTTAAATCAGGCCAGATTTACTGTGATGATTTATATCAAACTTTTCCTGCAAAAATAGTCCGGGAAATATATTTTTTTTAATTTATACTAATCCGTTAGCATTAGTACCCCCATGATCTGGACAAGTTGACGACGCGTCCCTCTGTGGACGAAACAGTGGAGAGGGAAGCGCGCCGCGTAGAGAGGAGGAGAGTAGTGAAGGACATCGGTGGAGGTGACGTCACGGGGAGGAAGCAAATGGGCGCGCGGATGCTGGGGCGAGTCTGAACTTGCAGGTGTGCGGAGGGCGCATGTCTTGATTTGCGCTACAGAAATAGAGTGTGAACCAAGTACTAGCGCTCGTCCAAGTAGGTGGCAAAGAAGACAGATGGTGAGCGAAGGAGACGGGGGATACACAATATTCAGGCTGTGTTCCAAATCTTACCCAAATGGATCCGAGTTACTCCGGCAGGTCGTGTCACGTGACAACATAGACTGAAAAACGCTCGACGCGGGTAGGTTTAGAACGCCAAGCTACGAAAACCCCTTACGAGTAAGATATAGTAGAGTGGAACACGGCCTCGTAATGAGTCCTCCAAAGAAGACACACAGGATCCGTCACAAACAGATCTCAAAAGAAACCCCCAAAGCCGCAGAAAAACAAAGTTTAAGGAAAAATCCAATGGTGGATCTTTAGGGAACGCGCTAGCATGACCCTTGGGAAAAGCCACACACATCCCCTCGAAAAACAGCAACACTGATCCCGTAACGAAGCAAGAAAGAGGCAGCAAAAGATATCGAAGCAAAACAGAAAGTCAAAGAGAAAGCCAAAGGGAAAGCTAGAAGAGAAAGCCAAATGAGAAAGCCAAAACAGAAAAATTAAGGGGTCAACCTTAGCGTTTCCCAAAGCGGGACGTGTGCGGCGCTCCCCGGGGATCGTCCTAACGGATTTCCTAAGGATCCACCAATGGATATTCTTTGATTTTTACCGTTTGTCTTTTTTTGTGTGTGTGTGCTTTTTATGTGCATCTGTTTTATTTATTTGAGTAAGTATTAAGCAAGAAAGATGTATATAAGGCTGAACACGAGCAAAAAGGAGTGCCCTTCTGAGCAAATCAAAGCGTTGAGCTTGATTTCTCTCTTCCACTTCGCTTGTCAGCAACGCAACGTCGTAAAAAAACTAAACCAGAACGCAAGACAAAGAAACAAAACTGAAAAGTACTTGCCTATTGCAATCGAGTCAGAACTCGAAAACAAAAATCAAATGAAGCAATATTTTGTTAAACGAAGTCAAGCTGCTTGATGTGTATGGCGGGGACTCGAGCAATAAAAAGTCGTCAATTAAACTGTACATTCACATTCAGGCACGTAGCCGGGGGGGGGGGGGGGGGGGGCGAAATCTTCTAGTTTGCCTAGGGCCTCCTCTCCCCCACTCCCCCCATGCAGCCTTTTGTCGTTGGCACCCCCCCCCCCCCCCACCTCCGAAACAAAATCCTGGCTACGTGCATGTTCACAGTAATGCTTTCTATCAGCGTTGCCATCAGTGATCGGACGAATTGATCAATCAATCTGCCATTTAAAGAAAGTACATATAGTGGTAAATAATAATTATTTTCAGCTACATTAATTTAAATAACATAATCTGATTTTAATTAAAAATTCGCATCCAAATCAAATTAATCTGGTATAAATTAAATAAATGACAACTCGAGAAGTAAGTTGATTTTTCTACCCGTTAATATTGGTTCAAATACTGTAAACGACATAATTTTCGCGAATATCGCGAATCGGCTACAATTCGAGAAAATAGATCCCGCGAACGATTCCCGTTAAATGTCAACACTTTGCATTCTATACTGAGATCCCACCGTATATCGCGAAAATTAGACCCCGCGAATCATTTCCAAAACTTCAGATTTTACCTAAATCGCGAAATCCTGATTTTGCGAAAAGTAAGTCGTTTACAGCAAGAAAATTTCTTTCTGGCTTCAATAGCGAGTAATGTACGATGTAATTGCAGTGCGACACTGTAATAAGCACAACACGAAAATCATGTTGTTTTTTTATCTTTAGAATTGGAGGTCGGTAGTATCAAAACTACTAGTGCGGTGGACAGTACTTATTTGAGTTCCACCGAAAGAGGTAGAATCTCGTGCTCCTTTGCCTTACAAAAAAATTATATCTGGCAGATCTGAAGATTTCAGATATGGTTATATCAAAAATTGGCCACATATAACCTGATATGGTATATATGCCAGATATAGCCTGATATCTGGCCAGGTAGGAAATCCCAGATCATTGGCTAAGTAAGGAAATTCGCAGATCTGGCCAGGCATATCAAAGGAGACTAGCCTGAAATCAGCACTTTATGTCTTTTGATTGTCTACAATTCTATCCCACTCGAGGAATTATAGGAACGGTGATCCTTCAGCTCCTAGTGATCGCTAGTTTTGACCTATTCCATGGTTACACAGTTTCGAGTGTAATTCGTAGTCACCCTGAGCAAGCGTCCCGAGGGCTCAGGGACCCGTCATATCACTTTTAAAATTTCTCGTCAATGGCAGCGTTTATGATACTGTGCATTCTGTCCAACCTTCAATCAGGCTGAGGCGCCGAAAGTCTCTTACAATATTATCATTCTCGTGATTGCTGTTTTAGCAGGAATTGCTAAAAGCCGAGAAATCACAACAACCAAAACCGGGATTTAGCTCGGATTCAGCGGAGCTGTTTCTAGCATTTTTAGCGTTTCTAACTTAATATCAGCGTCTTTGAAGCTGTACGAGAATGATAATAATGTAAGAGATATGTCTGCAGCTCATCCAGGTTGAAGGTTGAACAGAATGCACAGTACTGACATTGGCGAAAAATGTTAAAAGTGATATGACAGGTACTTGGGTTCAATACGACACTTGTTCAGGGTGACTCCGAATTACACTCAAAACTGTGTAACCATAGAATTGGTCGAAATTTCCGATCACTAGGCAGCTGAAGAAACACCGTCCCCATGATTCCTCGAGTACGGGCCGAGGTGCTTGGGGGATTTAGCAAATTGTCTATTCCGGCGTAATGTTAACACTTCAAAATAATTAATTCTACATTGAAATCCTCGTGAAAATTAGCACAAATAATCTCAAACTTAAGCTTGCCAAAGCTGAAGTTTGGGATTATTTGTGCTAATATTTAGCTTGCGAACAATGAGTCATTCACATTTTGCTAACAAAGTAAATTTTTAACTTTTTTAAACTTTTTAATATATTGAAAACCGGCCGCCAGATAAAGCTGTATATACGCCAGATAAGGCTGTGTATACGCCAGATAAGTCTGTATATACGCCATATCAGGCTGTATATACGCCAGATAAGTCTGTATATACGCCAGATAAGTCTGTATATACGCCATATCAGTCTGTATATACGCCAGATAAGTCTGTATATAGGCCGTATATAATCATATAATGTTTGATATGGCCAGATATGGCCCAGATATAAGATTTCCATACGGGAATTTTATACATTAACTTAATAAAATGCAAAAAAGCATCAAAGTCGTGTTCGCCCCTAATTGTGTCGCGCAGTGTTTCATTGGCAACTTAAAAAACGCGGGGCGTGTTTCATTATGTTTATGCTTCTTGCTCTGTGATTCGCCCTTCGGCGTTATTATCTCCTAATGTCTCAATGTACCTGGTTGCGGAGTGATAAGAACATGCTGGAGATCACCCCGCTAAGCGATGCTTGGTTAGGCTTTTGTGTGACAGGTGCACATGGATGCTTTTTCTCTCCTCCTCTCCTCCGTGAAGAGAAATAAAGAAATGTGGAAGTGCAATCGAGTGATGTGAATTCGAGGTCTGACGACGCCATGTTTCAACTGAGCTTTCACAATCAGAATCCCGTCTGGTTTGTTTCTCCTTCATGACCAATGCAGACCTTCCGGTTTAGATTCACTGCGAAGCTCCCGTTGTGTCATAAACGTTGATGGTGTTACAAACGACTCATGCCATCGATCCTATGAGCTTGATGAGCGTTTGTAAAGGTTGCTCGGCCTCAGCGCGTCCGTGTACATGGGAATGCATGTAACTTTACGGGAGCGAAAACTGTGTTCAACACGAAAGGTTACTGAGGAACAAAAAACATTATATAAATATTGAAGTTTAAAATTTGGCCTGCACTGCGAGTTTCCGTTATACAGACTATGTGAGATAGTACGTTCCTATTTTTTGTTCATTTTTTTTTCAGAATGCTGTCAAAAATTAAAGATTTTCCAAAAGTTATTTACAAGACCCAATGCAAACAAATGTGTTAAATCTACGAATAAAATGTATACATTGACGGGTTTCTATTGGTTATTATTATTGCATTACTGCCATTTGTACTTCATTCAACGAATTTGACAATTCATACAGTTGCCCGGTCGAAATCAATCTTTCCAGAGTTTTCCTGGGAACTTTCGAGGAAGGTGCAATGGACGAATGTCCACAAATGTTGGGGATGCATTGACTTCAAACTATTCGCGACCTCCGCCAGACTTTTTTTCGATCTCATTTTACACGTTCAAAAGGCTGTGAAACTGAGATGTTGTCACACGCGTATAGAACTCTCATATCCATGTGTTCTTGAAAAACCTGCGACGATACTAAGAGAGCAAAGCACAAAGCTTTCAGAATAATACCACCGGTTCTCGGCATCCAGAGCAAAAGAGAAACACTTCCCATCACTTAGCATCGGCCAGAAAAACGTCGGCCAGAAAAAACGCCCATAAATCCTGCAAAATCGAATAAATTAGAAATGTTTTGACTCTCAACCCCTCACTGCCTAAGATGCTGAGAGAAAAAAGTTGTAATAAAAACCCGGCGCGTTTTTTTTTTTTTTGCATTGTTAAAGTCGGTATTTAGATTTACTGCTCGCGATGGTTGCTTTCCGCTATGACGTTACTTAGTTTTGCGGTGCCTTCAGGCACGCCCGCGCATATACATTTGCTTTGGGGCGCCCCTTGGCACGTCTGGTATTCGAGTTCGAGCGTTCGCGCTGTTCCAGCCGAACATGCACCAGCTACGATTGAATGGGATAAGGTAACCATTCATCGCAATATCCCGCTAAGCAGGAGTCAAATTCGTTGCATGGAGCATTAGACAATGGGGAGTTCATCTGCCTCGAAACCACAGCTGGCGTCCCCGCTATAGATGGTATAACTCAGCGATTACAAACGAAAACAGCTGCGAGGACAGCTTTATGGAAAGCAAGTTTTCTTACAACCGACACAAAGCGGTCTTCATGACAACCTGGAAAACAAAACCGTAGCGTATTGTCAAGACATATATGACAAGCTACATGCAGTTGTACGTAAAGTGTTCCTTGTATGTCCGTAGTACGTCTCCTTATACGCTCTTTAAAGGGGTACTCCGGCGATTTTTTCGAGCTACCTTAACCAACTATATTTTCTGACCCCCCTGGCCATTACCCTTTTCCGGTATGCTATTTAGTATCGCGAAATTCATAATAGTTATTGCGAAATCGGCAAATGAAAATTATGCAAAAACCAACATTCAAATATTCCCGCACCTTTCAGTGCCGTGACGTCAGTGGCGGGCAGGCTTGCCAGTGGAGCGATCAGTCTAAAAATTAGAATATGCCAATCATTTGTTCCGTGCTGGAGCGCGGGTCCTGGAGCGTGCTTCCAAAGCATTCATTTTACACAATGAAACTGCTTCGAATCAGTTAGGAACAAAATTTACAGTCCAAAGAGCGAACCCCTGCCATCCACTGACGTAACGTTTTCGTTGTTGCCAGTAACTTTCAGTTTGAAAAACACTGTGAGGACCAAAATTGAAAATTCAATAACTTCGTGAAAAATAATTATTTTGACCTAATATTTGGGATACTATTTTAGCGATGTTGTTTGGCGAGTTTAGCGAAATTTCCAAGCAAATCGGGGACCATGAAGAAATCGCCGGAGTACCCCTTCTAAAGGGATACTTCAACGAAATTTGAAATATTCCCGTCGTGTTCAAAAATAGGTTGAATATGATCCACAATATCCGTAAATGACAATCGCACGTTTGTATTTTGATCCTGGTGGCTGTATTTTTCGTTATAAACGGTCCACTCTGGCAAGCGCTCGGAGAAGGCCCAGCTTAGAGCACGTGACATCCAACGCATTCGTGACGTAGGTCGTCTCAAGACGAGCAAAGCTACGGCGCGGCTGACGTCGAGAGGATGGCCTAGTCGTTCCAGCCACCGAAGCGGCGGCTTTTGTACGAATTTTGAGTGACAGGTTAATCTTCTATAATCTTGTAGGGGGACAATAGCGACTTCTGCGACACAGAAAAAGGATTCTCGGGAAGAGGGAGTTCCTCCTTCCCCCTTCTCTCGTCGTGGCCGGAGGCGAGACGACCTCCGTCACTAGCTGTCAAGGTTCCTAGACGAGCATTACAAACGAGGCGTTAGCGACATCCACCAGGTGCTCTTTGCTAATCGTTTAATTCGTTTTAAAATTCCTTTTCGGAGACTTTTTTAGCAAGATATTGGTATGTTCCATGTGATACTGCTCTTTTGAACACATATAGACCAAAAAATGAGCGCCGAAATTTCGTTGTAGTATCCCTTTAAGGGGTGCTCCGGCCGTTTTTGAGCTACCTAAACAAATTGCATTTTCTGACTACCCGGGCTTCAGTCGTCACGGTATGCTATTTATTTTCTCAAATTCAAAATAGCAATTGAGAAAACCGTAAATGAAGTTGATGCCGAAACCAGCATTCAAATTTTCGCGCGCTCTTCAGTGGTGTGACGTCACACATGGTACAGACTTTCAGGTCGTGCATGTAGTCTTAAACAGAGTATGTCAAGTGTTTTTTGCGTGCTTCTCAGTGAATCAGTTACCAAACATTCTTTTCCCACCATCAAACGTCTTGTAATCAGTTGGGAACATGGCTTACTGCCCCTTTGTACCATTTCTGTCGTCACACTTCAATGTTGCCAGTAGGGGCTCCCAGTTTGAGAAACACGATGAAAACGAAATTCGAAAATTCAATAACTTCGCGAATTTTTTTTCTTTTCACACAATACTTGGGGAACTCGTAGAGCCATGTCTATCGGTGTGTTGAGCCAATTTTGAAGCAAATCAACGACCATGAAAAAATCGCCAAGGTACCATTTAAGCGAAAACCGTTGCGGTAACGCAATTTTCCAGCTACTGTGTTTCTTTTTATAATTATTTCAAGTGTACTTCGACAGGTATGTTTTCTCTGCACATGTTGGCTCACATTATGCTCCAAAGAAAATGATTTTGAAAGTGTATGAATCACAATGATTTGCTTACAACTAATGCATTATAGTATACTATGCATTCATATTTCAATTTAGACGAAAACAATAACAATTATTTTTCCTATCTGACGAAAGTATAAATAAAGTTGTCCTTGGAAATTTTGAATATGATAAAAGTCACCACCTAAAACCATCTTTTCATAAAAGACGACTTGCAATTAGAAGTGTGAAGCCACCTGTCCCCAAATATACACAAACATTTACAGTGTTTGGTGTAATGCCGCAAAAATAAACTATGCAACGCCGAACGCCTATTCACCGCCTGTGGTAAAGCTGAAAACGAACCAAGCGCCAAAGTTTGCACTAAATCTTTATATTTTGTTCAAAAAGCAAGTGGACCCATAAAAACCTTGTACACATTTGGGGACACACGTGACCCTGTATAAGGCGATTCAATAGGTCAGAGGCGCGCAAGTACTTGCTATTTTATGGCAAACAACCGAGGCTTCTGATTTTATGGCCTTTATCAGGTCTTACAACCAACTGTGAAAAAACACGTACACCTTCTCGTTCATTGTGACTCAAAGATATAGCGAACCCAGTTCAATTTAACGGAACAGCGACAATCAAGAATTAGGCAGTGTGTGCTAAACTAATTACAAGTATCAGTTACTGCAATTAGTTACAGTCAATGCTTTCCAATTTACAATAAAGTGTTAGTAATTGTAACTTAGTTAACTTTTCGTGTAACTTCAAACCTGGTTTGGTTGCAGTCAACGTTTCTAGGAACCACCCGGTTGGGAAACTGTCATAAGAGATCGCTCTAAAGAAGTGGCGCAGATCCGTACTCCAGAACCGAGTCTAGCGGCGATCACAACGGCGCCAATATTCTCCCGCAGCGACCACTCGAGAAACAGCACGTGACCTCTACTTTGGCGTTATTCGTGCCATTTTGGCGCCAGAAGGCTGAATGCGGTTGCTACCCCAGCCTCCCAAGCGGACGCGCCGCGAATTACCACCGAAGTTAGAGGTGCGGCCTGGGTCGGGACGCGCTACCTGAAATCACCGCTGAGGTAGCGGTTGTATAAAAACAATATTGGTTGTGTTGCAAAAACCTGCGAACTCTGGGCTTCTGGAAAAGCCTCTACGCGCCCTTCATTTTGTACTTAGCTCCAATAAAAGTTACAGCAAAAGGAGTGCTTTTTTCGTTGGCTTTTTTACTGCCAAGAACATGCTTTTATTCGCAAGCTCAGGGCCATGCGGTAAAGACCGAATGGATAAAGGGTGGCGCTGTCGTCATATTTAGCCCGGTCTCTGTGCAGACGCCAGCGGCCCAGAGTTTCAGCGGTGAGTTTCCCAACTGAGGCTTCAATTAACGTTGAAGTTGCAGTCGAATACTCAAACTTATGGCCAATCATCGCCTGGAGCGCTTACCGCACCGGTGCAGCGCGGTTCGTGGTACACGGAAGGAGGCTAGAGGGGAGAGGGAGCTTCCTTCTTCTCCTCGCCAGCCTTTCGTATACTGAAGTGGAAAGTGTTTACCGCACTGGACGGAGTAAGCCTGTTGATTGAGTGATAATTGGTGAAACTGGTCTGGATAGAGACATTTCGGGAGACTGGACAGCGCGCCGGTAATCACAGCACCTATAGCCATTCTTCAGTGCGATATATTGCAAGTAACTGCAATTAATGTAAGTTACTATATTTTTAGGAACTGTAACTTTAACGAGTTAAAATTGTGGGCGTGCAACTCTAACGTAGCCTAATTACATTTTAACTAGTGCAACTCTACAAACGTAACTTCATTACTTTGATCGTTAGTAACTTTTACAGCTTTGCTCCATTCCATCGTGGGAGCCTTCTGATGTCTTCTTCGGCAAACCGTGAGATTTGGCTAACACCATCATCGCGAGGCTCTAGGCCCAAAAGGTGTTCTGAGGCGCACGAAATCGTATTCCTATTTCAAAATATGCTCAAATGTGTGTCTAAGTGCGTTTTGGTTGTGCTTTTTTTTTCTTCTTATTCTTTACAGATTTGTTTAAAAAATCCATACAATTTCCACTTCTGCGGTTTGCGCGAGTGAGTGATACGGGTAGGGAACATTGCGGGTAGGCTAATTTTCGCGATAAGTCGACTAATCAATTAAAATTCGTTAATTAACTTTTTAGTTAGTGAAAGTATACATATGGTTCCAATTACAAACTTACTGAGCGTCATCCAAAACCACGCAGGTCAACTCTCTTTGGGACGACTTGAGCTAGGTCGTGGCGAGAACTCGGGGGCGCGCCAAATGCTACTACACCTGCGCAGCAGGCGCAAAGCCGACAGGTGGCGGAACGCGATGATAATTCTAACCATCCGCGTTTTGCCACTTTGGTACGCCACATATATATATATGTTATCGAACAGCGCTGCGGAGCTGCCACCCCAAAATTGTGGCTACTTCAGAAATCATTCTGCAATTCTGCGATCCCGGAAATCGGGGTGGGAATGGAATGGGCTCGGTTCTTCTTTGGAAGCTGTACTGATTTTCATTTAGGGCCTACGGGCCGAACGGCGCATTTCGTAAGGGCGTGGTAAGTGGGTCTTGGAGCAGCATCACGGCACTGGAGGTGTCTGATGAAGCTTGATTGTCGAACCGGTGTATGCTCCGTTGAGAATGAAAATGGTGCGCCCTCATTGGAAGCGACCAAAACTGAATAGTTGTAGACGAAGAAGGTGACACCACTTTCCCTGGCGCCGCGAGACGGTTAGATATAAGCTCCACAGCGAGCGGCAAAATTTAAGTTATTTTCACAGTCGGCGCTGCGGTCAGCGGTTGATAACTGGTTTCAGTCACGAAGCATATGTAAAACGCATCTGTCAAAAAACAAAATTGTCAATGTCATTTTAAATAACAAACGAAACGGTCGCGTTTGACCCAAGGCGAAAGCGGTGGACCTCAAAACCGGAAAATATAACGTTTCGTTACGGTTAATTTCCTTATTTCCTGAGCATAATCGGTTTCGTCTCGGTCTTCCACCCGTTTAAATTTTTACGGTTTCGGTTACCAGTTGCACGTTCCTAAAAAACTTTTTTTTTTTCGGTTTCTCAAAAAAATTGTGTTATTGAAGGTACTGAGACAGCCGTTTTATAATAAAAAGGCTTAAAGCAGTCCCAGGTATTCAACAGCGGGACATTTACAATAGCAAGAACTGAAAAACGTCGTAGAACTTCTAATTGGAAAAAAGTTGCACGCGTTCTAGCACGCTCCAGTCGGTCACTACGGTTTGGTCACCGCATCTATTTACAACAGTAAAAGCAGCACCAACAGTTGGTCACCACATCTATTTACAGCATATAGTTCTGATACTCAAAACATACACGTCTCCACTCCGCTTTACTCGGGGATAATCGCATTCTATAATAAAAATAAACATCCGCTACTTTGTTGTTCGGCGGCGTTTGCTAAACAACCCTCAGAAAGTTCCTACTGGGTGGTGGAAGAACCATTCGCGCCCTCTCGTCGTGCAGAATTGGGGCTTCGCCCGCACTGAAGGAGGCAGCAGCAGAACTGTCGCCTCCAGTAAAATACTGCTAAGTGGAATAAACTTTCAAACTTTAAAGTAATAAAATTGAGGACCAACTTTCTGACGACAGCTCTTTAAACGGCACTGGCTTGTGTTCAAGATCCCTCCCCGAGGTTAATTCTTGAGACTCACTAATATTTTTATTTTTCGGTTAATATCGGTTCTCCGGTAAATAATTTTACGGTCACGGTTGCCATAAATTTCAAATAATGGTCTCGTTCCGGTTACTGAAAAAAATTTAATTCTAATTCGGTTTTCGGTTTCGGCCTGATGTCCCTGGCTGTAAGGAAGCACTCCAGTCAAAGCGATTGCTAATGCAGTCACTAAAATAAGCAATCGCTAATCTCGTAAACACACAAAAATCGCAAATCGTGTATCGAGCAAGCGTTTTTTTTTCAGGCTAAAAAAACATTAACTATTTTGCTAACTACGTTATTGTGTGAAGAGTAGCAATTTTCTTAATGCGAAAGGCTAACTACATATCACATGCGAAGCAGTCATAAAGGAGAATATTGCGAATCTACGCAAACGTTGTTGCGTTGTCACGCTTTAAGCCCAAAGAAGAATTTGCAGAAATAGCCGTCGACGAACTTTTTCTCGAAAATGCATAGTGGGGAAATGGAAACACAAAAATCCAAACTCCGTCATAAAAGGTCATTGCGCCTCAAAGCCTGCTCTGAAGTATCTAAGTACAAATTGTATATTGGAGCAAGCAGGGATGAGCAAACAGGTAGACAGAATCAAGAAGCACTGCGTCTTGGACAGCTTTTGCCAGCAAGCAATAGAAAAGAAAGCCACAACATACCGGCTCTCTTTAGTGTATTGGAATTCGAACCACTCTCGTACGGCCAATGTAATAGGGGTATGCGAACAGTGGTTCGAATTGAAAGCTCAAGGTTATTTCCAACACTGTAAAGAGGGCAGTTATGTCGTGGTTTCTTTTTCTTCCCCCACGGAAGCTTATGAATGACGCAGCACTACTTGATTCCAACCACTATTCACCCACCTGTGGTATACTGACTCCAGGTGAAACATTGGGTGCACCAGTAATTGCACGTCTGCTCAGCTGCGCGGTGGTCTGTACGCGCGCCGCGAACAGATGCCGCACGGAGAAGCGCCGTCTACTCTCGCCGCCAGGACGGTTGCGCCCGGAAGCCACGCAGGTTTTGCCTCTTTCAAAACAACGCGCGCACGCAGCAGGTCGCTGTCCAGCAAAACACCACCACACAAAGCACCGCTTACGCTGCACTGGACGGAGCGCACTCCCGCTGGACACGCGTGCCCAAGCCAAAGCAAGATCCGCTCACCTCACACGCGAGACGGACTTCACTGCCGCCGGGATGTTGCGCTGGACTTGAGTCCCGTGCCAAACAGCGTCATCTGTGGCGGCGGCGGGGGCGAGCACGGCGGCGGCAATCTCTTTTTCTGCGGCGAGCGGCCATACGTCTTTCCCGTGCGAGCTGTATCGCGGCTGCCCACGCAATCCGGGGTTCCAGCATGTTGGAGCGGCTGTCGCCGTTGACCGGGGTGCGTCCCACAAGCTTCCGGCACGAGCGAGCACTGGCACCCCAAAACACGCGAAAAGACGTTGTGCGGAGGAGCGGCCGGTGCGCGGCGGCCGCTCTGCACGCAGCAGGTGACCCGGCGGCCGGGGCCACGCTCCACGCCCATTGGTCCTTTCTAAACGAGAAAGGAGGTTGGAAGAGAGGAGGAAGCCACCGGTTGCCAGCTGCAATTTGTGCTTCCGTCGGCCTCTTCCGTAAAGTGGCTTTCGGCGGCTCTGCGGCTGGCGGCGCGGAGGGTGCGTGCGCGAAGTGTTTCCGGTTTTTGTTTCGGTCTCTTCGCTGCAGGCCCCATCTTTTTGTTTTTCGGAGGTGCCTTTGTTGCCTCTCTTTTTGGGGCGCGGAGCGTCGTTTAAAAGTAACGGAAGCCCGGCAAACGACAAAATGATATTTTCATCTGTATTTCTTTTGAATATGTTGTCTCCTGCAAAACGTTATTCAACGCGCTGTAATACGGTTTAGTTTATATTATTTTAGGTTTCCGTCCTTTCACCGTGTGAATCAATGGACAGGCAACGACCGTTAAATTTTAGGTTCGCTCTGAACCCGGCTCATGCTCGAGCAACCTGCAATCATGAGTCATAAAAGCGTCCAGTTCGCGTTATTACATCGCAGGTTGTGTGACGCACCCGACGCTACGAGCTGATGGACCCAATCAGGTAGCTCTCAAAGCGCACCATCATTGTCATGCTGTTCTATATACCGTGTTCTATCATCGCTGGACCAATCATGTACAGGAAAGACCTGACTTGCGCTTTTGACACGGCGGTGGTCCCATTAATTGTTAGCCAAAGTATAGTACTTTTTTAGCGAAGTTGGGAGTCTTGTGTTGGATATTAAAACTAGGACTGCATAAGATGACAGTGTGCGAAAACGTGGTCATAATTAATAAAGAAATATCAACATTGCAGAATAGTGAAGTGTTTCAGCGCTTGTGGCCTACTCGAATGCAAGGTCTAAACGCCAAGTTTTTTCGTCACTTATGTACCAAATTGCGTGAGGTGTGCTGGAAGGGGAGAATTTACAACGGGGTTTTCTACATGCACCATAAATGAACTGTTGACTGTTGAGGTCTTACCTGAAAGTAGCTTGTTAGGTGTGTCAACAGGACGAAGATCAACCAGTTACCTGAATAAAGAACCGGGAACCACTCTACCTTTTTCGATGTACCCTTTTACCGGCCAATCAACACTGTTGTAGACCTTTAAAAAATATTGCAAAACAAGACGTGTTCAAGATACGAATCGGTACCGCTAAACTTAGTAATATTAATAACCAAGGTCGTCACGTTGACCGTCGGTATAAATCTAATCATATTAACTTCAAGAACCGTAGTGAAAGCAAAGTTCGGCACTTCGCGAAACGTTACTAATTTCCCTTTTGTGTTGAATTAAGACATACGCCTGTACATCTTAGATTAGCTTTATTTAGTTTTATCAAGACGTACACGATTCAAACGCCAAAAGCATCCTTTCTTTCTTCGACAGCCAAATCTTGGCAAGAACTACTTTCTGCAAAGCGCTGAATACGTGCAATTTTTTCTTCATGTGAGCGAGGAAAATTTTAATACTTAATGGTTTCGATGTTTTACTTCAGTGCGTTTATGTGTCACAACAACAAAAAAAAATATAAACCAATAAAATAATTTTAAAACTTTTTTTTACCATTTAATGAATCGAAGTTACCTGATCATTCCGTCGGAAAGGCACGCTGCCATTACGCTCGGGAGCGAGAGCGCTGATAAGGCACGATTTCATTAATAGTGGCTAGTACTAGGAGTCTCACGAATGACCAAATTAATTATGTTTTTTTCAGAACTAAATATCGGAGTCCGTGGAGCGTGCTGGCCACCCCTCGACATCAGTTGGGCCACAACCTTAGCATAACGCAGATCTCGGTAATCGAGAATATATCGAACCAACAGTACACGTTTTTCTGAAGGCGATACCGTTTTAAGCGGGTAATATCTACAATGCTGAGTCTATAAGACAAGAAGTTGCCAGACTGCTGCTAATGTATCAAAAATGCGTAAACGCTGCAATGACCTTTTTTTCTCTCTTTTATAGATGGCCTCCAAACTTTGGTTTTCACTGGTGTTCTGTCTTTGCGGCTGTACAGCTTCTTGTTTAATTACCCACGTCGGTGGCTACTCGAGTCCTCGGAACACTTCTATCAACCGGAGAAAGTAAATGACCGACCGATACTCCAGCTTCAATTTCAGCAATGTTTCAGCTGAACGCGTATACCCGAGGTCGAAGCGCTTAATATATACTGCCCCGGAAAGCCGTTTCTACGGGAAACTATGTTCAATAAACGAATTTAACTATCCTCACTGACAACTTCAGAAATGCAGCGTGTAATAAGTTCAAGCATCGTCTATATATATCTCCGTATCCAATCAAATTGCAGCATTAGTCGGTAAGAGCGCCGAAGAACCAATCAGAAAGCAGCATATGCGGCCACATAGACCTTTCCAATAATCACCTTCTGAGCGCCGCCATCTCGCTCTCCCAGGCTGTGTAAGGCGCCCGAGCGTGCGCAGTAGCTCGAGAAACTATGAGACGCTGCGCACTGTCCACAGACTCGGCATTTTTCGCTCGGACAATAGGCGTTGGAAAAGGTCTACAGACACCCGGCTTGCATTGAAACTACGTTGGAAGGCGATCAACTGGCGGTGGTTGTCTTTGAACTGTTTGAGTATATATACGAGTGTGCGATCAAAAAGTTCCGGAGACTGCTTCAGAGTAAAAGGGGAAGGCAGCATGGTGATGCACGCGCACCAGTTGAAGGCAGGGACCTCCTGTGTCATTATGCCAAAAGGCGTCATTCTGGGAACATTTGAAGCCCTGCATATAGAATAGGGTATGTCGCCTCACCATGCCCGCTTGCTGGGCGCTTCATGTCGAAATTGAGAGATAGCGCTCCAGTCGACTCCTCCCTGAAGCTCGCGCACTTCTGCGATCGTTCGCGCATCAGCAGGTGTGTGCGGCGATGTGTTCTTTTGGTCGATAGCTGGGAAGTTTCGGATGTATCGTCGAAACTATGTCATCCAAAAGCATTGCTTTCTTCCCACGCTCAACACGTACCCCTTCACCGTTGATGACGTCCACGTATTTCAATTACGTACTGCGGCTCAAAAATGTAATTCCGCCAGAGCAGAAATTCATCCAACGTCTTGTCCATAACGGATGAAGTTCTTATCCTGCAGCCTGCCTCGTTCTTCGGGTACACCAATCAAAGACACCTTTAGCGCGTCCTTCACTTAAGCGTATCCTGTTCATACAGCCAGGCGCAAAAGAGCTGTTTCTGTCGGTGATTAGGCATTCTTGTATTTGAGTCGAAGAACAAACTGCACAACAATAATCACAGTGATTTCACTGCGGCAAAAACTTGCAGACGAGAACACGTGGCCTGCAGTTACTCACTCAACGCCAACACCGAAGCCGAACGCAAACACACGCAGCCGGGCGTATGCGAGATGCAGGGACGCTTCAGGATGGATGGATGGATGGCGCAGTGGCTGTCTTGAATTGACGGTGACAGGAGGAGTCGACACCAGCGCCTCTGTCGGCCCCCGAGACAACCGACATTGACCGCCCCACCTCGACATGGCAAAGCCACTTAATTGGTCACTACTCGACATGGCATGGCAGCTACTGAACTTCTCGACTCGACATGGCAGCTACTTAACTGGTCAGACGTTCCGACGCCCGGCGTGCGTAACCGTCATAGTTACGCCCTGCAGCCCCAGTGTGCTTTGTTTCGTCCAGCTCACAGACACGTAGAAAACTTGCTGTTGTTCAACACATAAAGGTGAAATTACAGACTTCGCGTGCGCTGGAGAAGTTATATTGGTATTCTGTCGAGTACACGGGTTAGTTAAATCAGCCTGTAAATAATGTAAATCTGTTTTAGGCTCTCCCGAATCACTCATACAGCATGCCTATAGTGAGTAAAAACGCCGGTAATGAGTTGCAGTGTCATCTAAATAATTTGGAAGTGCATTTACTCATGACGTATACATTTACGATGATCGGCTCGTTATATATGTTGTGAAATCTTCAGTCAATAATTAAATGGATTTTTTATGGTCTTCAATGAATTGGACTGTAGGATGTTTACATAACCGCTTGAGACCGACACGAAAGGATGATACATCGAAAATACGCCACCTGTGGAGTCTGCAGAAACATTGCGTTTTTTTCGATGTTTGGCAGTGTGAAGCACCGGAGTCGCGGGGAAAGCAAAAAAGAACTTTGCGCTCACATGAAGATCTGAAGGCAAATACGCGAAATCTGCCAAAACAGGAAGATCATAAATGGTAGTCTTCAAAAGACTTCGATACACAGTGCCGCAAAAATAAATACATAGAGCTGTAATGATATTCATAATTACACATATATAGCGCGAAGGACAGACAAGGTTCTCACATAAATCTCATTTGGTCATCGGCACGCGAGCTCAGAAACTTCAAAAATACTGTATCGAGAGGCTAATGGGTATATTCTGTTTTTCGAGAAAATCTGTCAAACCTAGCTACAAGTGGGGTATGCACAAGTGAGTTATACGGCCAGGCGGACATTATGTTCAAGAGAAAAGGCGACTAATGCATGACTAACTAACGAAACATTCACTAATTCATTTTTTAATTGGACGTCTTAGGGCACATGCGTATATAGGAGAAATGGAGACAAACAAAGTTGAAGGCCAGCCCAGTTTTTAAAAAATCCTGGATTGAGTACGCAGTTGGAGTTATTCAGTGGCGAATTTTGTCGTGGAAATCTGTCGATACCGAATCCAAACGGCTGCGATACCCGGCGGAAGGACAACACTCATTTGTCGCCAGAGGGTCACGTGTTAATGACGAAAATTTGCGTCGCCTTTACGTCACAGCGTGTCGAAACATTCACTTTTTGTTGAGTAGTTTATGTTCAGGTTGTTTCTTTTAACCATCGTACTCATGATTAAAACCTTTATCAGTGATCATCACGCAGCGAAAGAAAAGCGACTTGTCGCGGCCAATAAGGTGGCTTATCGCTTTAGTTCTCCAACCATGGAACACCGACTGCAACCAGCTCCGGCGCGCTGTGACGCAAAATAGTGCCTTAAATTTTGTCATTATTTTGTCCAAACGTCCCCCCCTTTCCCTTTGTTTTTGTTTTTTTTGTTACTGTTTTAGAGAATATTTTCTATTCCGGAGTGATTCCCTTCCTCCTTCGTTTGGGGTGTTAATTCGCAATTACATTTGTGTCACTTGTTAACAGTAATCCTCCATTGCTTTTATCTTGTACCCAAAAACTGTGAAGTTTAACAAAATACGGAGTTGGTCGAAGCTTGGCGAATAATTTGAGAACGACACTCTTGTGAGACTTAGAGCGACTGCCAACATGCGGCTGTCCCTCTGAGGCCACTGGATCTTTCTTTTCACGACTAATGCATGGAGACTCCACATGAGGCTAGATTTTTGCTTACAAGTAAGTAAATAATTTTTTGTAGGCAACCTAACTTCTTGATATCTAATTATGAAGATGTTCTTGTCGTCTCAGTGTCGTATTGCAACGATGAAAGCCATTTCTGAAGTATTACACTCCGCTTTGCTTTGGTAGCAGACGACACGATAGATTTGCTGGCCTCTGTTGCAGCGGGCGTCTTCATTGAATTGCGTCGGTAAACGAGCGACAAAAACAAAGTGCATCGCCATGGCCGTAGAGGCCTCCGCAATGTGCGTTTCTTTCTTTTCTGTGAAGAACCCAGCTTAGTTTAGAGGGGTGAAAATGCCGTAAAATCAAACCACGTCATGCAGATCAGTTACGACGACGACCTGAAGTGCATTACCGGCGTAGTGCAGGCCAGCATGAGAAACAAATCGTACGCCGTCGAGGTAAGTCGTTTAATTATTATTATTATTGAGGCTTGTACTAAATACTAAATTAAAAAGCTAGTCCGAACAGGAGAACATATGAAGAGCACAATGAAACAACATCACCAAAGGTAGATATATAAGCATAAACAAAATAACCGGATAGCGCATGGACACAGGCATACTTCTCAACGCTGTTTTACCATAGCAGTGTAAGACTACTGCAAGTTTGAGCTGGATTTTACTCTCACTACTACTTGCATGCAACTACTTTATCAATATTATAGTAATAATATATAAATATAGCGCCATATTTTAAGACATTATGACCGAACAGAATATGGGTTTTACGTGCTCTCGGTTGGTTTGGCCCTTTTTTACATCAAGGCAACTGTCCGCCAGTGCTACATGTACTCACCTTATGTTTTTTATCCAGTTCTTTCGCGCTTTGGGGTCTTGCGGAAATCTGAAGAAACTGCAAGAATCTTTCTCCACGCGATGGTTACAACCAGGTACGAAGCACCCTCCCATAGCGCGAGTCCGCAAACAAAATTTGGGATCTCAACCGATCGCCTGAAGTGCTTTTCTCACGGGTGCAATGCGATCTTTTAGCAGACGATCATCTCGATCGACGCCCGGACTTTCGATAAACCATATTTTGCATCGCACCCCACTATGAATTCTTATAAGTGTCTGAAACTCATTATATTTCAAACAAATGCAATATCAGAATATCGTCTTTATTCACACGATTCAAACGACGGCGCCGGCTTGGCCGGCCGGCGTGTGGCAGACGGCATACTTCTTGCATTCGTCGTCTGCTGCAGGCATCTTGAGGACCGGAAGTTGCAGTCGTAAATATTTCAGAAACAAGCGATTACCGGCACACTTCTGTCGAAACATATATGACATTCAAGCTTTCTATATCTGTGATTTTTAGAAGTTTAAATCCTACTCCTGATTTTTGAACGGTCGGGTTTTCGTAGCGAAACCTAGCCACATGTATTTGTCCATAACAACGACCCTAGCAACGGTTTGTTTGGACCCGTGACGCCACACTTATATAAAGTCAATGCATGATCATGACAAAGCCTGGCAGATCGCCACGAGACGCGGCCGCCAAAAGTGATAAGGTACAGCGGCAAACATCGGATGAGAGAAGAGTCATGTAACGGGCGGCCCGCTGCGGCGAAACACGACTTCTCCCGAGCGATGGAATTACCAGTTCTGACGAATGGTACTCAGCTGAAGTGGTACCTATGGAAGCACTTATACTATCAAGTTCGCGAGGAATGTCCGTTCGTGCTCCTCGCGTTCCTCGAGCTATAGCGCTTCTTTTCTCGTCGGGTTTGAAAACCATGTTTTTGGTCCTCGCCGCTGCTAAAGCTGTGCGCTGAACACCAGATTCCCCGAGAAATGCTCTGCTGCTCAGATCCTCGCGCTCCAAATCTGCGACCGTGCACTCTATGGCTCCGTCGTCGAACTGCCAGGCTTTGGTTTGTGAGTATAGGGGAGGCTATGGCATGATATATTGACGTCACGAGCGCGATACGTTTTGCACTTCTCTCTGGCCGACTTTGAAGCAAGGGGCACAGAGCTCGTGCTTACGCCAATTCGTTTCTGTACCACCTTCAATGCTTTACCGCTAAAAAAGGGGAAGAAAAAGATAGAACATTTAAATGTCTTAGTTCTGCATCGGTGCAATCCTGCACCCTGACGTGCATACTCTCTCTACTCACTCTTCTCTCTCTTACAACAACGTTCCGGCTAATCTGGGCAAAGTATTCGCACTTATAAAGTATTCCTGCCACCAGATTACCCTGAACTTCCTACATTGTACCAGTCAGCTATCTTAAGATGCCGTGCTTAATCGCGCACGCCAGACATTCCAAGAAGGCTGCCTCAGAAGCAAATGCCCGCGTGATCTCGAACAAACACAAAAACTAGATGCTAATACCGGTTAAACAACTCCCTCGGGAACGATCCAACAAACAAAAGAAAAAAGGAGGAACCAACAAAGAGGAGCGGCTTTAAGCGTCCGACAAATAGCGAGAGACAAGGGTGCAGAAGAACAACAGCAAGATTGAATATCTCTCGAGATTCTCTCAAGAGCAGTGCACTCGCGCCCCCTGGTATCCAGTTGGTTGCGAGTAAAGAATTGGCAGGGTGTCACGGCGCGCTAGCTCGTACTTCTTGTTGATGGGCGTGAGACAATGAAAAATACAGTGTGCCCTGCCGACTATGTAACCAAACTCACGTTGTGACGGCGGAAGGAAGACAGGTCCAGGATGGAGAACGCCGGAGGCTTCTTGGCAGCATCGCAGAGGAGCAGACGACCGACCATGGTCGTCGTCGTCTGCAAGGGCAGACGGGAACGTCGTCTGCTACCGGCTCTCCCTGCTCGGTCAACGGACTTTGGAGTCGGGGGCGCCACTGGCGCTATAGCTACACCGCCTACTTTCTTTTCGCTCCGTTGACCTTTTTCACGCCGACTACGCAACGGCGTTGTACACAGGAACAAAGTCAACAATGGGTGATTTCGTTTACCAGACTCGCTGACCGTGATAGAGTGAAAGAGTCGGAACTGCTGCGACTCTCTCTTTCTATCTTTCTCCGTTACTTACGTCAAAGCAGCCGGGGCTGCTGCCTCGCCGTATTTAGAACTTGATGCTTGTTTTCCGAAGAACTACGAGCGGATAAATCTGCGAAGATTCAGTCATGGTCGCGGAAGCCTACGGAGACTCGCAACGGTTATTTACACGTGAACACATTTACCGTCTTTCCGTGGTAGTTACAATCGTATAAAGGTCAGGTGGGCTTAGATTATGCACAATCTTCAAATGAACAATTTCGGGCTCCAGATGTTTCTCAAGAATGAAAATTATATGGTCATTCCAAAGATTTTGCCCATGCAACCGCGAGATACTGCCATGTCGGCCAGATGAAAACGGACGATGACACTATTAATAACGTATACTTTCACATAAAACAATAGATCCGCTAAAGAAAAAAATGTTGCACCTTTAATAATACACAGCCGATGGCGAGCTCATTTTGCTCAAATGTTATATATACTACACTATGGTGCGACTTGAGCACGTCTGTCGGTCAAACCACTTAACTCGCAGTCAAACATTAAGCTTTAATCGATTTCTTATGTGTCACTTTACAGGGCTAGTTAATTTCCTTTAGTAATTTTTTTTTGTGTGTGTACGTTTGTTTAGACAGCGGGAAGTTAATCAGCCTCAATAAGCGTGTGCTGTTCCGCTATAGATTATAAATTTATCCAGTGCAGTACCACCGCATCACGCAGTAGTGATACAGATCAGCACGATGTATGTCACTATGCATCATCATGGCACGATGTGTATCACTACGCATCATCACGGCACGATGGGTATTACTACGCATTACGTACGCAGTATAGTGATACACGACCGGCACGATGCTTATCCGGATCAAAACGGGCAGGGGTGGGGTCGAACCCAGAACCTCTGGTTCTTGCAGCTGTTCCCAGCTGCGGTGCGTTAACACAATCGGCCATCGACCCCCTTCTTTGTTCATACCAAAGTTCAAGAACAGCGTTTTCTCGTCTTTCTTAAACCAGACGACTACCGTGCGGAATTACCTGTACCAGAACTGGTCGGGTGTTCATCTTTACTTTTTCTTCAACGAAACAGAGATACGTACTTTTGTATAGTCAGGGACAATTTAAGAAACGCAGGGCGTGCCGGGTTCCGAGCATCCTATTATCGCTCCGTAACCAATGAGATTGCTGCATTAGTTAAGCTGTCGGTAAGTATTTCTGTTATATCTCTAACTATTTCTATTGTAACTTGATTAACAAAAACTACCTGTAATATCCCGAGAGATAGCCAACCTAAATTCGAGAGAAAATTGGATGAAAATAAGGAAGTGGACTAACTTTCAGTGTGCAATCGAGAAACGTTGAAACAAATGCTATATTTAGATCATGTGCCTCTGCCAAACATGTCATCGTGGCGAGGTGAAATGAACCAAAGATGACTGTAGTCTAACCATCACCAATGTTCGCTTTTATCCCGCCATAGCTAACGAGACGCATTTACGACAAGGTCATCATTGATCCGAACACTACGATTACCAGGAGTGGGCTATCTTTCGGTATTTAAGGGCCGACTGATGCCCGTGCCACACGGGCAACTCGAATGCCATTTAGCAACGAATGACATTTGAACGATCGGCCAATCAGCGCGCGACACTCCGAGCGTGGGCGTTCCACGCGCGACAGATCGCGAGCCGATTCGTCGATCACACGAATGCCATTCGTTGTAAATGGCATTTGAGCTGCCCGTGTGGCACGGGTATTACATTCTCGGTTGTCTGCAGGAAAGATAATCCTCTTAGCGCTCCCCTCTCCTAAGCTTCGAAGGGAGCCAAGTTAGTGCAAAGGTAAAAAGTGGAGAAGATAAAGGAAAGGGGAGGGTGCCACGAGAGCGCACGACACGAGACGCGTGTTCCGAGAGCGCTGAACAACAGTAGACCTATTTCTATATTACCCAAGTATCAAGGTGAATGCAGGGATTGCGTGTTCCACGCGCCGCACGTGCTGGCCTCAGCAGTAGTAAATTTTCTAAAGCAAAAACCTAAAACAAATTGCATCTTGCACGCGCGTTCGTCGACGCTTTATTTTGGGTATTTACTTCGAATCTTTTATACGGGGAAGGCGTGCGCGTGTGGCGCGTGCAACACCAATCCCTGCATTCCTCCTGATGCTTGGGTAATGTAGCAAATGGTCTAATCCAAGATTCAAAGCCTCAGCCCAGCGTGCGATCTCTTCAGCCCAGCACGCGCATGTTCGTTGCTTCGGAAAGCTTGCCAAACACGCGCCATATACGCACGCAGCGGCGTAGACTTTCCATTTTCCGGGGGGGGGGGGGTGCACGTTACCTCTCGCCAGAACTGGAGATTAAAGCTAACGAAAGCACGCTGGGATTCCATTTCCCATGTATTTTGACAATAAAGGCAACGTGGGCGTTATTTTTGTTTACATGCCACTACTTCAGAAGCTCGTTACATGGCACGTGAACAGCGTCTCGGTAAGGATCATGGCCCGGGCCCAGGGGGCTCTGCCCCCCCCCCCCGAATCTCATCAGGGGGCAATGAGCCCTGATGCCCCCCCCCCCCCCCCCCCGAAGTCTACGCCTATGTACGCACGGACACTGAAGATGGAACCGGTCAGGAGCCCTTTTTGAGTGTGAGGGCAAGATAGCACACACCCCAAAAGTTGAGGGCCAATCCCGGGGGGAAGCAATATTTTGATATTTCGGAACAAGGAGCATTAAAGGCGTTTCGAGTTGCAAAGCAACCGACTCTCCCAGCGGAATACACAGAAAGAATAAAACACGTAAAGGACGACATCACACACAGTTCTTTCATTCTGCCAGCGGCACCGCAGAGATTTTCTAGAGAAGGGACTTCGTGCTCTCTGCTTTTGTAAGCTCGCCGTCTTACACTGACTTCTTTGATTTGCATATATACTGCGTTTACTTTGCGCCCACACCTAGCGCTCCAGTCTGGACATTTGGCGAAAAAAAACGGCGAGAAATCCGGCGGCCGTGATTGACCGGCGCCAAGGTCAAGTGCAGCGCTGGCCAATCACGGCCACCAAATTTCTCGCCGACTTTGTCGTCAAGTGTCCAAATTATAGCCCCTGGTGTGATAAAAATACTGAAAACGCCAACATGTTGGAAATTTTCAATAGAACGAAAGCAATCACACTGTCATTACCCCTTTCCCGCAATTCATTAGTCTCACCAATATCTTTTCATAAAGCACTCTTTCCTTTCCTGCCAATTTTGATAGCAGAATTATTAGAAAAATACTTGTGGATCATTCCATGTCAAACGTCCCAGACGTTGCGCTCGACCACCTTCGATTTTATAAAAAAAAAAAAAAATGCATGGCCTTTTGCTGCTATGTTTGTAGCCATGCTCTGAAATAGTTTTTACGAAAAAATTTGTTTGATGGTGTGAGCGCGGTTTCAATTTTTAAAAACAGCGTGTGAAACTAAACATCACTCAATAATTGAAAAAAAAATGTATTAAACACTCATCCATATTTTTTTTCTGAAATTGCACGGCTTTCTACTTACAATGTCGTTGGGCTTGTGCAGTTTCGTTTAATACAAAATATGGTTGGTTTGGAAGAACAATCGATTGTCTTTCGATTTTGAAATTTTAATCATAAGTAATAGCTTGTTTAAAGCGAGAAAAAATTTTGAAGGTGAACTCTCGCACTACAACCCGGCGTCGCTTTTTAGCGCCCCTTAATCGCACCGCACGACACCTGCGGCGGTAGCTGACACGATTAGGTCCAAAGAATGAATGGAGTTTACTGCCGCTTCCCATTGTCCGTCTCTTCCGGCTGCAAGGGAAGAAACGGCGGGTATCGTGTAATAATCGGAGGGGCCACCAGTGCGTAGGCCATAGCAGGCCCGTTGGGCCCTTTGTACACTGAGGGCGGCCGATCACACTCCGAAACGCGATGCCTAATTGACGGGCGGCATCAGCTGACGTGGACTTCTCCTAGCAGGAAACGCGACAATATCGCGGCGAAATCTAGCCGTCACGCATACTGCGATGAAAAGCTGAACTATTCAGCGACGCAAGAGCCTCCCAAATCGCGTCGTCGTTTGAGATTGCCCGTTCACGGGGTTTTTGTTTTACCGTCCACGTCTTTCCTGACGTTGACAAGAGACAGTGATTGCGATGTGTACGTAAGAAACAGCTAGCTTACTAGTGGATGCTACCAGTGGAAGACCACAGGAGGACACCGCCAGTGCAAATCAGTCGAAATAGGAAAACCCATAAGCAACAAGAGAGAAAAAGCCTCTTCCCACCAAGATGTACCCGACAGCTCGAGCTTTACCTGCGTGCGCACACCGTGACACCGTCGCACGCTTTGCCGGGCTCGACTGTGGCATGCTGTGCAGAGAAGAGGCGCAAGGAAGGACGCCAGGGCCGGCTTGCTAGAACAGCGTCTCAGCTGAGACTGGGTGAAAGAGCACCGCAAAGGTTGGCGCGCGAGCGTCTTGAGACGCAACTTAAGTTCCGCTCAGCTCGTGCGCTGGCTTTGGCAGTGCTTTCTTTCACCCAGTCTCAGCTGAGACGCTGGTTCTGGGAAGCCGGCCCAGGTTCCGGCGCGAAAGCTCAACTTCAAAATGTTTTTTTCCTTTATAACAAAATTATTTTAATTAATATTTCAAGAACAAAAGGAAATAAACTCTTATGCTAAAAGTCACTATGTTTCGTATTTTTCTTTGGGCCACCTCAAGGCAGAATTGACGGCTCTTTAAACGGAAAACGCAATTTTGCACAATTTTAGTTCTTTTTTTGCAAGATATTTAATTGTACGGCCTGAAACCCTTTTTTTTTTTGTGCGCAGTATACCTACAGGGCTATCAATAAGAATTTTTACAGTCGCTTGCAGCAAAGAGATAGCAATCCAAATACCGTATGTTTTTTAGAAACATATTCCGGTGCTCCGTAAAACAAAATCTTACTTTCCTGAATTAGTAAATGACTCCTAGTTTCACTCCTTTACGAGTTCAAACCGCCATCACCCCATGAAATTTGTTTTTCGTCAAAAATATTTTAGAGAGGCAGCACAAACATTGCGGTGAAGAGCCATTAATTTTATTTTAGGAATCGGAGGTGGCCGTGGAACCTTTGGCATGGCATGCGGAGAAGATTCACGTCGCCTGACGCTGCCCGTCGTTTAGGCATCGCGTTTCGCGCCACCCTCGGGTACAACAGGTGCAACGGGCCTGCTGATGGCTACGCACTGGCGGCACCTCCGATTATTACACGATACCCGCCGTTTCTTCCCTTGCAGCCGGAAAGACGGGACAAGAGGAAGCGGCAGCAAACTCCGTTTTTCTTCGGACCTAATCGCGTCAGCTATCGTCGCCGATGGAGTGCTGTGCGGCGAAGAGGCGTTCAGAAGCGACGCCGGCTTGTAATGCAAAGCTCAACATAAAAAAAATTTCTCTCTTTACACAAAATCATTTTGATTAAACTTTCAGAATCAAAGACAACCGATTGTTCTTCGAAACTCACTATAATTTGTAGTTCATTTGGACCACCTGTAGGGTGAAATAAACGGCTTTTTATGCATCAAAACGCAATATGTGGCAACTTCAAGATTTTTTTTGCTGCAATTCTTTTTTGCAGTTTTAGTGTGTTTTTTTATAGATTACATACCTATAAGGCAGCCGGTAAAATCTCTTTAAAGACCAGGGAGCAATTATATATATTTTAATGAAATAACAAAATGTTAAACTTTTTAAGAAAATTGCGTTTTTTAGAAATAATTAAATCAAACAAAACTGCACAAGCCCAACCACATTGTAAGTCGAAAGCCGTCGTACTTAAGAAATATTTTGTTGGATGTTTCGCCAAAAAAGCAGATTGTTTATCAATTATTGAGTAATGCACTAGTTTCACGCTGTTTTTTTTTTTAATTAAAACCTCGTTCACGTCATCAAAAAATATTTTCGTAAAAAATATTTTAGGGCATGGCTACAAACAATACGGCAAAAAGCCATGCCTTTTTTTCTTTAGAAATAGAATGTGGTTGATTGCAACGTCAGGGACGTCTGGTATGGAATTACCCTTGTATTTTAATTACATTTCCAGGCGGCCAGAAGCTGAAGCTCATTGCTCTATTTTTGGCAGTTGCTCCTGCTGAGTGAGAGTTCATGCCAGCTGAGGTGCCTCTTTGGACAAAGCTCGTGAGCTTATAGCCTATACTCCGCTTCACTTTCAGTGTGAGCGGAGCAGAAGCTACAGTGAGTGAGCTGCAGACTTGCAGCGTCCAAGCCAAGCACGCGTGGTCATGCAGTGCATTCACTGTTCAGGGGCACATGCTCACGCTTGTATAATGACTAGGTGCCTTTATGTGCGCTTTGCTTAGGGTGGAGGCATCTAACCATTTTGTCCCGACGTTTATTTTTCTTTTTGTTCAGAAGTGTGAAAGAGCGTGTCTCTGCACGGGTTTGTGGCGCTGACTGCGCTATGGAGACATTTTGTCTCGCAGCCGCCGGAATGCTCTGCGGGCCGCTTCCCAGAGAGTCGTCGGGTCGCATGCGGCCCGGGAGCTGTGCGCTTGACACCCCTGGTCTTAGCTGGGTTTTTAGACATTGTATTACCTGTTACGCGATATCCAGTACTTCAAAAAATGTGAGTGCAGCTTTACATTGCGTCATTAATTATAGGAGAGAACAGATTGATTTCTGGCGCGTTCCAAATTCGACGTTTTCCCGACGTTTCCAAGAATTACACAGGATAATGATGTAACACCCGCGTGCATGGTAGACTCAATTCTGTAGCTTTACTCTCAGTAATGAACTAATAATCCTGTCAGACGGGCATTTTAACGGCCTTTAGAACAAGCTCTTATAAAATCGGCGAACCAGCGCACGTCGTAGGCACGTGCGCACTCAACATCGCGAGCTATCTGGTTGATTTTATGACGAAGCTTAGTGAAAATGAGCTTTAGATCGCCGTCTGACAGGGGTATTAAATGTTTATTAAAAAAAAAACTCAGCGCCAAACGTTTTTTTTTTTTTTCGCCCATGTTTACATATGAACAAAATTTTTGTTTCTGGGATACAAAAATGATAAGTACGCAATCGTCTTGAGAGCGAAACTAGTGACAAACTCTGAAAAAGAGCACTCTATAAGCGGCAGCGATGACAACTGCACGGTAATGTATTCTGTTCGGATAGATAAGCTGAAAAAAATTAATTATGGTGGGACTGGCAGACCGTAGCGTTTAACGCGCTCGCCACTTCGCCCAGCTGAATTTGCCTACTCAGCCAATTGAATGACATCTAGTGTTCGAAAATGCGACTCCATTTGCTGGCAAAATTTCAGCCCCGTGAAAACATGTGTTTAAAGACACCAATGCCGATCATTTCCAAGCGCGCACATGTGCTCGCGTGACGCGCGCTCCAAAATGACACGTGCTCTTATGTCGCGCCGCCCTCCTTTTGTGCGTTCTGGTGTCGCAGCGGTCTCATGCTGTCGTGCGCTCTGCTGTCGTGGCGCTCTCCCGTCGCGCGCTCACCATGGCGCTTTAGTAGACTGTATAACACGAGAGATATGCCCCGCCCCCGAAAGATAACCCGCCCCTATTTTTGGATTGATTTTATAGTTTCTTTTAAAGGCCGACGTACACTTCGCGCTTTCCACTTTTGCCTGCCTCCTTTCCTATGGTTGCACAACACGAGAGCGCGCGATAGCTATAGTGTCGTGCGCTCTCGCCGTCGGATAACCCGTCGGCGCCTATAGCACCGACGGGTTATCTTTCGGGGGTGGGGCATCTCTCGGGATTTTCCGGTAATCACATTATTTATTAACTGCTGTATATTTGCCGAAGAGCTCACAAGGAAAATCGTAACTTTTGTAAGGGAGCCGAAAAAAAAAGCGTTTGCCGTGATCCGCTTTTTTAAGATTTGGAACCATGTGCATTGCAAGCCCGGCATGAGAACAATGAGGTACAATACTTGGAAAGTTCCGGGCATCGTTCTATTTTCAAGAATCAGCGATCAGGCGGGAACCACAGTTTACCGTCTCTTCGTTACAACATTCCATCAATTTAAAATAAATATATTCCGAGTGACATGGATATCTATGTATTGTTTCAAAGGGTTGATTTAGTTTGTCGAGTGTGTTTTTTTATGATTTGTTTAGATGTTTTATTGTAGAAATGTGTGGCTTCCGAAGCATATAAATACATTTCAACAAATCGTCATTCCTCTATTATGTCATTATTTCTATAGTAATTATTGTTGTTTGTTGCATTGTTAGATTCTACAACTTTTAGAATGTTCAAAATGTTTATCTTGCTGCTGTCCATGTAACGGGTTTCCAGACCATTACATGCGGCTCTTTAGCAGCTCTTTATGTTTAAGACTCTGCAGAATATATATTAAAAATGAATTTTTTAATATGAATTTGAATTTCACTTGAATATGACTTTAAATTTGAATTTGAATTGAATTGACGTTTACGGCCAATTTTAATTTTAATAATGTAAAGTGAATCCGAGAAGAACTGCGTACCGCGTCCTCAAAGTTACTATAAATACAAACGTCTATGTTCATCCAAACATTAAAAAAAAAACTATCATAAAAAAATCGATTTATGCCGGCTGTTTTTCGAAATGTGGGCCGAAAAATTCCTGCGAAACAGTATCGCCTGGAAAAAAAATACAGATGCATCATTGGACGCAGCTAAGAGGCCTATTTCTATTTTTAATATTTAAATTCAATAAATAAGTGTTTACTTACTTCTGAATTCTTAGCTTTTCAATTAGTCACGATTAAGATTTTTTTTTAGATAAGCGTTTATGAGTTTTTTTTTTCACATTGTTTAAAGAAGGATCACGTCATTAATTTGCTTATATTCTAGGCTTGCTTATCGTAGTCTTGTTCTAAATAAATACTTATTTTTCTTCTTATTTTTTTTTCATATCCTTCTCTTCCAGGAACGAATGAGTCGCGTAAGCGCCAATTAAGAATTCGGCGTCCAAATTGAGTTCTGAGCCCCCAAGATGACTCAGAAAGCAGCGGCAAACATGCGAAACCGTACGGAACAGAACACACAAGTAGTGGAACAAAAACACAGAAAAAAGAAGCTTCTGGAATTTTTTTCATTGCCAGCCAACGTTTCGGTAATATTGTCTAATCAAGATGTCACAGCATAGAAAGAGAGTGGAGGATTGGGTGTATGTAATGCCCTCCTCTGAACTCGATGCGCTACTGTCGCATCCATCACCGTATAGCGCGTCGAATAAAGAGGCGGTCAATCACATGCACCCAATCCTCCACTCTCTTTCCTTGCTACTCATTCATTACCGTGGCGCAAAGCAACCATGGCGCAATTAATTGAAATTTGGGGACTGTGACTGAATAGAAGAAAAAGAAAGATGAGGATCGGGTGCTCTAGAGTGCCTTCATACACACGCGCGCTAGGGTGCTCGCGATCGGTCCGCCCTCGATTGGACGCGCCACTCGGTGACATCGCTGTAAACGCAGGCGTTAGTAGTTTGGCTTCCTTAATTTCACACAGCTTTTTTTTAATGAGATTTTGCGTAATAGATTCACGTTTACTTTATTCATGTTAAAGTGCGGTTTTTATCGGTTCTATATTGCACGATCGAACCTGACCCGGGCCAGTCTATATCGGCAAAATATCATGTAAAAAAAATGCAGACAGCCTTGCACAGAAGCAAAGTCATAATGGTGCAGAGGTGATACGGTGTCAGCGAAATCGACGCCGCGTAGCGGCAACGCCGAGAAGCTCAAGAGAGGTCGTTTGACTCTGTCGTCTGCTATCACTGCAATGGTCTCGTGGACAGCCTACAAACAAACATCGTTTCCAGTAATTATTTTCATGCTTCCGCCGTGTCATTTCTACACTACACTCTACAAAATGTCTGCGCGCCTACTTGCCAATGAAGTCTGCGCTGTGGCATTGCGCCATGCAAAGCGTCATCCCTGCATTGCGTAATGCCACAGCGCAGACTAAATTCTGAGGTCTAAACAGTTGTTCCGCCTCATCATTTGGTGAGCTGATTTCATAGATCGCAGAGATTGGCCCTTCGAGTATTTTGCGGGTAAGTACACGCGCAGTCATTTTTAAGAGAGTACGCACTAACTAGAAGAAGGTTTCTCCCGTCGAAAAATCGCTTTGCTTTTATATGTAGCACCATGCAGTTTTACGCTGCAGTGCAATAAATTTGTGGTGGTCCGCGTGCTGAACGACGAAAATGACCTTCTTTCGTAAGCCATTTTGCCTGACCAGCGCCGCGAATACTCCGTTTCGTTTGGTTGCTTCGGCCATTGCGGCTGGTGGTCTTACTTATGACGAAGGTACGTGGCGCGTTACTACTGCTATAATCACGAACAGTTTATGTAGCCCGGGTGTGGCTTTGATGTTCGCGTTTTAATGCGAAAGCATTAACTGTCCCATGCAATGAACTGACGTCATCAGCTTTGAAGCCGCGCCAAACGACACCTTCCTCTGTCCCAACGGAGCGAAGCCTGTCGTCTGCAGAAAACTGATGGGTAGGCTCCCACTGGCTGGCGCGCGTCATCAAGGAACGACGCTCCCATTAATATTGGCTCTCGCGCGGCGCAGTTCCAAGGGACGCCATCAGAGAAGCCCTATCCATGGCGGCGCAGCGCATGCAGCAGCCCTAAGCGCTCGGCCGTTCACGCCACTACGGCGCAGACGAACTAAGGGAGTGGAAAAACGACATTCATGCTTTCGCATTCACAACTCATACGAAGTGCTCAGGTGTCCTCGTACTTTTTAATGCGGAAGCATAAACTGTCTCATAAAGCGAGCCGACGTCATCAGTTTTGAAACCGCGCCAAACGGCCCTTAAATCCTTTCTCCAAGTGAAGCCAGCTCCCAGCTATGAAACCACGCGAAAAGCTAGCCAACGGCACCTAAATTCCCCGATCCCGAAGAAGCGGAGTAAAGCTGATGGATTTCGGCTTCGGTCCCATTGGCTGGCGCGCGTCAACGAGGCTCCCATTGGCCGCTGCGCGTCAGTTTCAATGTCCGCTCACCCCATGGCGCTGCGTGTTCGCACCGCGAGCGCGCCGTTAACACGGAGAGTCCAAGGTCATCGCCCCCAGGAGAGCGCGCGCGCTGACCGGCGACGTAAAGTACGCAGCAGACGAAATAAGGGAGCGGACGAGCGGCTTGCATGCTTTCGGATTCACAACTCATAAGAAGTGCTTAGGTGTACCCTCGAGCCATTTTTTCCTTCCTGATTGGTTCTCCTGCGTTCTTATCGGCCAATGCCGCAGTCTGATTGGCTGAGGAGCGATACTGAGATGCTCTGGACTCGTCGCGACCTGCGTTTCTTGAGATGTCATTGACAATATCATCGATCCTACCGAAAAACCCAGTATAACTTTTCACTATATGGATTATGAAACTAGAAATCTGACTGGAATCGTTGCTGAAAACCTCAAAAGTAATCATTTCTGGAAATCTGAAATCCAGATATAATCTAGATCAGGGTGGTCAGGCATGACCCGGCCACAAGAGCCACCAAACGAGACCCACGAAACTTCTAAGAGCCGTGGGCGGGGGGGGGGGGCAAATTTAAATTTTGTTCAGCAGTCTGACGCTGTACGTATGGGTGCACGGCGCTGTACGGCGAGTACGTGTGAAGATACAAGGCTGCCAAACCGCGAGCCGTACTTTACTCTGCCTGAAATTCCTTCTTGCTTTTCTTTTTCTGGGGAAAAACAGAAAGCAGGCGGGGGGGGGGGGGGGGGTCCGCCTTACGAGGAGATCCGCGAGCCGCACTTGGACCAGCAAAGAGCCGCACTTGCGGCTCGCGAGCCGCGGTTTGGCCACCCCTGATCTAGATGAGATTTCCAGTTTCATAATCCAGACAGCAACGACCAACCAGATAAGGATGCACTCCGCACATGCAAACCCTCATTAACAAGAAGCAGATTTTTACTGTACTAATCTATTTTATTTTTGTTGCTTATCTGTCAAAATATTAGTTGCGTACATTTATCTGTGTTTTATGGGAAACCCTGTATAGTGTAGCGGAAAAGGAAGGTATTATATTTGGAATAGTCTATAGAAAAAAAAACTCTTTGAACAATATAATTGTTTGTGCAAAGCAAACATGTCGGGGTGTACGTCGAGCAAGTGTTCCAAAATGCGTCTTCGGCGCATCGGAACCGGATGGAGGAGCACGCCGACCAAAGGGCATGACGGAGAACACGGAGGTAACGCGCGGTGACGAGGCAGCCGAGCGCGCGCCGTCGTTGGTGGAGGTCGAGGGGGAAACAAAAGCATGTGATGCGCGTTTGGGGGTTAAACAAACGCACGAGGTTCTCAAGGAACAGAGCGAACTCGCACGACGTATAGTTCACTCTTTAAAAACGTCTGCGAGTTTAGTTTTCCGGAGAACACAGAGACAGTCAATCACGGCAAGCAATAGAAGAAACTCAGCAAATGACGAACCTCAATATACGATTAGACCTGTAAATGCTGACGTTCACGCAATGCATTTCTGTCGTTCCTGCTGGGCTTCGCTGATTTCATACTCGCCGTGATTGGTAGTCTTCGTGCCTGCGAGATAGTGAATTCACGGACGTTAGTTAGAGTGCATACTGTCATTACATTCGCTTACATTATTTAATGGAAACAAGGAGTGAACAATGTTTTGCTTACTAAATAAAAAATGAATTGTACCCTTATCTCGTGTGAGGTTTGCTTTCTGGCTTCCTGGGCCTCTAAACTCGTCAAACACAAAGTTGGGGCCGAATTTGATGGAGCGCACCGATCGGCCTATCACGACGATGACTTCGCGCTTTTTTCGCCGACGTCCAATCGGCGCGCTCGGCGAACTTTTTGCTCCAACTTTGTGTTCAACGAGTTTAGGGACCTAGTTCTAACGTAGTTGGAACTTGCTCCCTATTACATCCAAGTCTCAAAGATCACACACTAAGAAACCTGGAGCGTCTGCTTTCCCGCAAGGCATTTTGGACAGTCAATCGCTGGGATCGACGGAGGGAGCTCGAAAAAATGACGAGGCTGCAAATATGTTCAGGCCTAAAAATACAGTCTGCGCTGTGACACTGAGCATGACGTTCTACGTGCGTATATAAGTAACGCTCACTGTCACGGCAGAGAGTGACTTTCTTAAGCCTTAAACATATTCTTAGCCTCGTCATTCTGCGAGCTCCTTCCATGACGTTGACAACTAAACTACCATTGCTACCACGACACCCTCCGCCTTGGGAATAGCAAGGATCTCAACCCCCAAGCAGATGAACTCAGAGCAGACCGCAAGGCTTAAATCACGCATCAAGATACACATCTAGTGGGTGAAGTCAATCCTTGCCAACTGTGACCACCTCATAGTTTACACAGACGAGGCATGCCTCATGGACAGCCCGGGCTTTGCTGCAGCATGGTGCAACGCCAATCAACAGGACAGAATGTTCTGCGTGACGGCAAGTCCTATCCACTGTTCGCAGGCAGAGACCATAATCATTCTCGATTATGCCAGAGATGCAAACGCGACGTGTCCGGTCAGCATGTGCATCATCGCGTCTTTGCGGATTTGCAGGCGGCACTTGGAGCACACATCCATTGCGGTCACCAAGACCCGCCTGTACGTTCACCAACTGCGAGCTCTGGGACAGGACGTGACCACCGTGCACACTAGGTTTCCTGACATAGTGGCGCACCTGCTTCGAGAAGGCTGACCGCCTTGTCGGAGCACATGTATCCACCGTGCAATTTTCGAGATATCGAGAATCAACCCCCTGCCCCAGATCCTGCGGAGGACATGTATCGCCCGAGGTAAGCAGTACCGCCAGGCTTACCTCTCCGCCACAGCAAACCCAGTCTTCATCCTTTCTCCCCCTTCTCGCTTTTCTACCCGCCGACACAGTGTTACCCTCCACCAATAGACAGATATCACGAGCCAGTTTCAATACGCGCGCCGCTGCCGCAATGCATCAAAAAGCATCAATATATATACATATATATATATATATATATATATATTTTTTTTTTACGTGGTACAGTTTAGTTGTAGCATTGCTCGTTTAGAGCTTGAGGCCTGGTTCACACAGCGGACCCGCTGCCGCCGAAGCGGAATCGGCCGCGGCAATGCACACCGGACGTTACGCCAGGCGGCCGAATTCTTGCAGATTTCGCCCGCACGATTCGCAAGTGTGAACCAGGCCTTACACGGCACCAGGCATCTCGAGATCTGCAGCCTGCCTCCTCTGAACTGAAGTTATAGCGTCGTCACGCATTCGCTGAACATTTGGTGAGGTCGGTCTATTTCAAACCGGAATCTTGCTCACACCTTACTTCTTGCAACGCTTCCACCACTACGGCAACAATGACAGTGACAGCAACAATGGCACCCGAGGGGCACCGGCCCTTTCCTCCAGCACGTGAGGGCTGTGCCACGTAAGGGTTGGCCTGGAGGTGCACCTGCTTTGGGACTGCCCGCAGCACTCTAGGGTCCGGATTCGAGCCCTTGCCCGTTTTGCGCAAGGCATCAGGCCCACGTCACTTCACGCGAGGCCCTGTCTGCAGCACCCTCCACTCACCTCAGCGGCTACCATGGAGCTCTGGCAGTCACTGCTTGATTTCCTCAAGATTCGGCAGCTCCCCCAGTCGGCGCCCTGTTTCAAGATTTGAAAGCAAGAACACCGCGCTCAAGTCTTCACCCCGAGACAGCATCAACAGCTCCAGCGCCGCTGTCTCCGAAGGATCATCTCAATAAAAACGGAGGCAGTGAGCCCCCCCCCCCTCACCTTCCATCCTCACCCCTATTAACCGACCCCAGCAGCACACGGGTGCGTAGAACGCAGAATAAGACATGTTTTTACTAAATCACCGCAAATCGCAGCGATTCTTTCATAAGTGCTTTCCGGGAAAGTGGATGCATTGGATTTTTTTTTCTTAAAGTGCGCGACATAAATCTTTAGTTTCACCCATTATTTCTGTTTCAATGAATGCACAGAAATAAAATAGCGGAAAACAATTAATTATATTTTAAATGCAATCGTTTCATGTTACTCCGCATAATAAGCAAAATTAATATAAACTTCAGGTTGTTTTTGCTGTTTTTATCATCCTTGTTCATGTAGCTGTAAGCGTCAAAACATTAGCTGAACAAAAAAGAAAAGTGGTAAAGTGGTGAGACGCTCGAGAAAAAAATGCTAAAAATCGGCAACATGAGATCTACTATTACCTTCGACACGCTGGGGAAAAAAAAAAAAGCAATTAAATAAGACAAAAGGCGCCTAGCGATGGAGTTTAACATTGTCCGACATGTTACGCTAACAAGCCCTTTCGGGTGTTCGCTTTCAAAAAGAAACGCGAAGCATGACATGAACAAAAAAAAACACTAGGAGAATTTATTTTTTGTTTTCTGAAACAGCTTTCTTTGATGTTTTCTCTCTTTTCTTCGGCGGAATTCTTCTTGAATGGAACAGAACTTTAGTTGTGCATCAGGATTTTTCTTTTACGCTTCCTTGGACTTCGTTACCGCGCTCCGGCTTCTTTTCGCGATCGACCGGGAGAAGTTCTCTTCTCTGTTGTCTTTTAGTAGCTGCTGAAACTTCCACCAAATTAGCCTTCAAGAATTTGAAGACACAAAATGGGGCCTTGATTCGCAAATAATATTGGTTCAATGACGGATAAGCCGTTTTTTTTGAGCGCAGCTCTTAGGCGCCCGTTTCCGGCTTGAGCGGCGTCGCGTACGTCGGCGTCGGCGTAATCGCGCGGTGCACGATGGGTAATTTTCCCGCTAAATTTAGCGGAAAATTTTCCCCGCTAAATCTAGCGGAAAATTTTCCCCGCTAAATCTAGCGGAAAATTTTCTCCGCTAAATCTAGCGGAAAATTTTCCCGCTAAATCTAGCGGAAAATTTTCTCCGCTAAATATAGCGGAAAATTTTCCCCGCTAAATCTAGCGGAAAATTTTCCCCGCTAAATCTAGCGGAAAATTTTCTCCGCTAAATCTAGCGGAAAATTTTCCCCGCTAAATCTAGCGGAAAATTTTCCCGCTAAATCTAGCGGAAAATTTTCCCCGCTAAATCTAGCGGAAAATTTTCCCCGCTAAATTTTGCGGAAAATTTTCCCCGCTAGATTTAGCGGGAAACTCCCCCCTCCTCGAGGTCACGTGACCCCAGGCCACGTGACCCCCCCCCTCCCCGTGCCTTCCCCTGCTCTTCAAGAGCTGCGCTCTAATTCGGCGTTACAGGGAGTTGTAAACGGCTTTCATTTTTTTTTGCTGTTTTTGTTTTTGATTATCGGTTACCTGCTCGGCGTTTTCCACAAAAACAGTTACTCTATCTATCTATCTATCGATCTATCTATCTATCTATCTATCTATCTATCTATCTATCTATCTATCTATCTATCTATCTATCTATCTATCTATCTATCTATCTATCTATCTATCTATCTATCTATCTATCTATCTATCTATCTATCTATCTATCTATCTATCTATCTATCTATCTATCTATCTATCTATCTATCTATCTATCTATCTATCTATCTATCTGTCTATCTATCTGTCTATCTGTCTCTCTCTCTCTCTCTCTCTCATATATATATATATATATATTTGCCGCGAGAGCAACTGACCAAGTAGGCAGCGCGCCCGCGGCTTAACGGTTATCGTGCTTCCCTTCTATGCAGAAGGCCAGGGTTCGATTCCTGGCCGCGGCTACACACTTTTGTTGAGGCTGTAATGTGATCTGGTAAATTCGAGAACCGTCTTGCTGATTCGAGGTTAGAATGTTCTACGCGCCGAACCTTCTACGCCGAATGATCCAGATGCCCACGTGTGTACAAAAGGGGCTCCGCGTGGCAAGCCGGCGTCAGTTTCGCCCCAGCGTTCGACTCTGCTCTTTCGCCGACTTCGACGCCCGCGACGCTCTGCTGTTATCTTTTGTTTCCTTCTTTATTTTTGGCCACAAGTTCGCCCGAGTAAACGTTTATTTTTCTCAATTATTCACCGCCTCATCGCTTGTCATTCGTGACATTTTGGTGGAGGTGCGGGGTATGAAACCCGTGCAGCGTACCCCTACAAGAACACGTTCTGCAAGCGCCATTCTCCGACGTCCTTCTGTTGAAGACTCGGAGCATCGTGCCAGCCGCCGACTTCTGGGACAAGCTCCTGAACTCGGACCACTCCCGGCGAGAACAAGGCAAACGATAACGACGATGGCTTCATCGGCGACGCAGACCACAGCAGCACCCGCTGTTGTTTACCTGCCCGTCATTCCACGAAGCCCGACTCCCTTCCACGGCGAGGTCTCCGAGGACGTGGAAGACTGGATCCAGGACTACCAACGTGTCGCCCGACATAACGGATGAACTACGGTACAGTGCCTCCAGAGCCTCTACTTTTCGCTGGAGGGCACAGCAAGGGACTGGTATGAGAACCACGAGGCGTCCCTTACATCGTGGGATACCTGCATTGCTGAACTTAAGCGAACATTCGCAAGCCAGCATCGACGACAATGGGCTGAGGACCTTCTGCACACAAGGACCCAAGGCCACAACGAAAGCGTTACCAGCTTCGTTGAGGACGTGCTACGCCCCAGTGCCCGCGCCGACCCTATGGCCAGCGAGGAAAAGAAGCTGCGCATCCTGATGAGAGGCGTGAAGAGCGAAATCTTCGGCGGCCTTGTTCGTCATCCCCCGACGACAGTAGCTGAATTTGTCGCTAAAGCCACGAACATGGAGCGGGCTTTGCAAGCACGAT